>LKCN02000004.1:2505476-2537234 GCA_001633055.2 Ophiocordyceps polyrhachis-furcata BCC 54312 | reverse complement strand
AAGCAAGAATCTCTTTTATTAATTTAGCCTAGGCAAACTAGCAAATAAAAATTATCTGCCTAGCTAAATCTATCTAAAATTATTTTTGCGCCTAGCTATACTTAAAATTATTTTTGCCTAGCTTTGCTTGCTTAATTTTTTTGCCCCTAGCTAAATTTCCCTACTAATTTTGCCCCTAGGAGCCTAGCTAGCAAACTACGTTATAGGATTATTTTTTTATTCTAAACTCCTAGCAGGCTTATATAGCTATACGAGCTAAATTAGTATACTCCCCCTTCTAAAACTCGTCGAGAGGGTAGTTTATCTAGATAAACGCCGCTAGAGCCTATATAGCGCGCCTAGCTTTAGGTGCTAGCTTTATATCTAATATTAGCTAAGAATTATCTTAATATTGGAAAGGGATACTTATAATCTTGCACCTTAATCCCTATAACGAATAATAGAAGCAACTCTTTACTATAGCCGAATCCTATTCCTAATAAGCATTAGTTATTAGCGGCTACTAAGCTAGATAGGAGATATACTAGTAAGAAGGGACTATCCTTATTACCTCCCTATACGGCTAACCGCGACTTAGGGTCTATAGATTTTAATAAGACCCGCCTAGCGTCTTAGGAGTCTTCGTTATTATTATTAGCGTCTTAGGCGTAGTTATAGCTAGGAATAGGCGATAACTTAGTATTATTAGCAGCAGTATACGTCTAGGAGCCCGAGGTATCGATAGCAAGCTGCTTAATAATAAGGCTAGGATACCTATATAAAATTAGTCTAATGCTCTTATAAAATATTGCAAAATCGCGAGTAAATCGACTAAAATTCTGCTTATTTTGCTACATACGCGGAGGAGGAACTAGAGCAATATCGCTATCGTTATTATTATTACTACTTATAGCTGTTATCTCTCTAGTTAAAGTATCCTCGCCCGACCTACCCTCCCTACTCCCCCGCCCGGCCCTATAGCCCCTCCCCCTGCCCCTACCCCTACGCTTTTTAGCTAGCTTTAGTAGTATTTCTAGAATCTTTTATTAGCCTTATATAACGATTTTAGGAAGGTACTACTGCTATTTCTATTAGAGTTTAGCTATACTTACTTTTAATAGTAATAATAATGCTTCCCTGCGTTATTAGGAGTATAGAAGGAAGAAGAAAAGAAGAAGTATAAGAGGAAGAGAGGGAACGAATTTATTTCGCAGGGTAAGTTACGTATACGCGTACGAAAAGCGCGAAATATAGTAAGTACGCACTATAACCCTACTACCCTACGGAAGACTGTTTCCTTTACCCTCTTTCTTTTACTATATTCTTCTTTATATACTTATTTATTTATTTCCTATATTATTTCTTCCTTTCTATCTTTCCTATATACTATTTTCTTTATTACCTTTCTTCTTCTTATTTATTTCTTTCCCCTATAATAATTCGATAATAAAAAAGAGGACTGCTAGTATATAAATATAACTACGTATAATACGAATTATCTACGCATCTTAACGCGTATCTGCCCCTAAAGGAAATAACTAGGGATAGGTACGCATAGATAAAGCATTTAATTATATAATAGGGCTATATTTAGGCAGTACTCGTAGCATAATTAGATCGAACTTAGTCCGAGATTAGAAGCGGATTATAGGGAGATTAGGAAGATAAAGCAGAAGAAGAGGATTAGGATTAGGGAAATATATATATAAACTCTGCCTTCTTCCCTTATAGAAGAAGGAAGAGAGACAGATATAAGCAGATATTAATAGATTAAGGACCCGAGCTAACTTAAGCAGAGTCCTCTCTTGTGTTATACTAATATATATTAATGCCCTACCTATATATATATATATAATAGGTCTTATTACACCTCTTTAGGCTATAGTCCTTTAGAAAAGAGATATAATAAACCTATACTACTCTCTAAGTTAGATAATATAAAAGTATTTAGCAGTATAATATACTATAAAAATAAGTTACTTATAGATAAGCTTGAAACTCGAGCTTTTAAAGGTATTATAATAGGTTACTCTAAAAATGCTTATAAAATCTGGGACTTCTCTAGAAGGAAAGTTATTATTTCTCGAGATATTACTATTCTAGAAAATAACTTTATAAATAACAATAACTATAAAGACTTAGACTTTAATACTATACCTTCTATTAGTAAAATACTAGATTAGAGTATAAAAGAACCTATTATTAATAATAATAATAATAACAATAATAATAATAATAAAGACTCTTATAATAATAATAATAAAGATAAGGATCTACAAACTCAAGTCGAAATACAAATACCTAGAAAGCCGGCAGAGTTTTATAACGAATATACTAAATACCCCGAAATAAATACTATAATATATACAAATCCAGATTTAATACTACATATACTAGAAAATTCAGATCCTTTAGAGCCTAAAAATTACAAACAGGCTATAAAAAGCTTAGAAGCTAAAGAATAGAATAAATCTATGCTTCTAGAATTAGAAGAATTAATAAGACAAAAAACCTGGGAAATAACCGACCTTCCAAGGGACAGGGAGGCTCTAGGAAGCCGCTAGGTCTATAAAATAAAAAAGGATAATAATAATAATATATTAAAATATAAGTCTAGATTCGTTGTTCAAGGTTTTAACTAAATACAAGGACTAGATTATATAGATACTTTCTCTACAACTGCAAGACCTGAATCTATAAGGATACTTCTAAATATAGCAGTTAAAAATAACTAGCCTATTAGGCAATACGATATAAAGAATGCCTTTGTGCATGCAGATATAGATACAGATATATACGTGAAATTTCCAGAAGGTTATAAAGACTATATAATACAACAATATTATAATAAACAATATCCTTTATATAAATATAATAAAGACCTAATAATAAAATTAAAGAAAGCTTTATACGGCTTAAAACAAAGTCCTAAGCTCTGGTATAACTACCTATCTAATACTCTCGATAAGGTAGGCTTTAAAGCCTTACCTATAGACGAAGGAGTTTTTATACATAAAAATAAATATATAGCTATAGCTATCCACGTGGATAACTTCCTAGTTATAGGTGCTACGGATACTATAATAAGTAATCTATTTAGCTAAATAGGAAAAAACCTAGCGCTGCAAGACTTAGGAAACTTAGAAGACTTTCTAGGTATAAATATATCTATAAACAGAGCAAATAAAATACTATATATATCTCAGGAAAAATATATAAGAAATAAAATAAAGGAATATAATAAAGAGTCTTTAGGGATGTCTGAAATACCTTCGAAACCAGGAATTAAGCTTAAAAAGCTACTATAGAACCTGGAAAAGATGTTATTCTACAATATTAAAAAGAAATAGGCTCCCTATTATATCCGGCTATAAAAACAAGACCTAATATACTTTACGCTATTATTTCCTGTGCTAGATTTGCTTCTAAGCCAGATATAACTCATATAGCAGCCTTAAATACAATCTGGAAATATTTAAATAAATACCCGGATTTAAAACTTATATATAACTGTAATATCCCGTATAATAATAACTTTATAAGAGGTTTAACAGATGCAAGCTAGGCTTCTAATTTAACAGATAGAAAATCTGTTTCTGGCTACTGTTTTTATATATATAATAACTTAATAAGTTAGGGTTGTAAAAAACAAAAATCTACAGCCCTATCTACTTATAAAGCAGAATTTATAGGCCTTAAAGAAGCTACAAAAGAAGCTATATATATATAAAGGCTTTTTATAACAATAAATAAACTGCTAAGCATTAACACAATAAATACAATACCTCCTATTTTAACAGATAATCAGGCAGCTATTAAGTTAGCAGAAAATCCTGAATTCTATAAAAGAACAAAGCATATAGACTTAGCTTATTTTTTTACAAGGGATAATATACGGAATAATAAAATACAAATATACTATATAAGGTCTAAAGATAATATAGCTAATATATTTACTAAAGAACTAGAAGCTAGTAAATTTTATAAATTCCGACGCCTTTTATTAGGCTAATAACTATTTCTTATTATAGTAGAGGTTTTTTAAGTTTTTATAAAGCTTTTAGACTTTTCCTCTATATAAATCTAGTATTCTTTTCTTATATAAGGTTTTACTAGATATATATATATAAACTTAAGTATTTTATCCTTACTAAAGGTTTTTTACTAAGTATAACTAGTATTTTTTCCTACTTAAAGGTTTTTTACTAGGATAAATTTTCCTACTAGGTTTTACTTATCTCGTGGTTTTTTAAATTTTTCCACATATAATATTAAAATTAACTTATAAAAAGAAGATATAAAAATACGGTAAAGAGTATATATAATATACACTTTAAGGGAGGCTGTAAGAGTATATATAATAATACAGCTATAAAAAGCTTAATAAAAAATATATATAGGTACTTTTATAAGACAAGACCTATACTATTTTATAGCCCTTTTAAAACGCTTTAAAATGCATATCTTTTTATCTTAAACGGATAAGAAATAAGCTTACAAAAAAGACTTGAAACATATATAGCCTAATTCGTACCTATACCCCCCCCTAAAGCATAAGCGCTTATAGCGGGGTAGGTACGTACCTACAGGGGCTATAGCGGGCACGTTATAGCGGTTATAGCGGGTCAGATCGATCGGATCGATCGGATTAATCAGATCGATTAGATCGGTCAGATTGCTACAAGTCTTCCTCTAAATCGCCAATCTTCTTAGTTAAATATCTTAAGAAAGAAAATACCTTAAAACAAAGGGAAAGTAGTAACGTATAGGTACGTCAGAGTACTACAAGTAGGAACTTTAAAGTATCTCGAGAAGTACCTTTATTCCTGAGAAATTGTCTATAAAAGGAGGAGGGTTTTCCTACCTACTTGGAAGAATTATCAGCATTAGCTTTTCTCACCTTCTTAATACAAACACCTCTCCTGCCTCCAATTCTTCTTTAATTTCCTCTTTTAGACTATTACGTGATTTCTCTTCTTCTTCTCTATTACGTAATCACCTTCCCGATTCGTCAACTTTTTATCTACTGCTTGTATAACCTTTTAAAGTTTAAACTCTACTATCTTATTAGGGTTTAGTAGCTCCTATCTATATCCTATTACCTATAGATAGATAGCAGTATAAAACGTACTAACTAGGAGGTATAGGCTATTTTTTACTATATAATAGCCTTTTCTTAGTTAGATTAGCCTAATTACTTCCCTGCTTGCTAGCTTATATTAAATAACTACGAGTTATTAGTTACTAGGCTTAGCCTAAATTGCCTTTTATATAAGTTTAATATTCCCTTAATTAAGATCGAGCAGTCTTTATTTACTTCTTCTGCCTTACCTAAGGGGCGTGCTATTACCTTTCTTTAGCACCTTAAGGAAGGGATAGATCTAGCATAAGCTAGTATTACATAGGCATAGTAGCGTTAGCAGGACTCTTCTAATACTATACGTTATTTAGCTAAGAAGTTCTAGGTTAGTAATTTTATTTAGCTTAATATACGCTATATTTAGTCTAACTATCCTTTTAGAAAGCTAGACTATCTCTAGGCTAAATACTATATTATTACTATCCTATTCCCTTTAACTATTATACTTTATACGCTATAAAGTATCTACCCTACTTTTTATATTAACTTACTTAAATACGCTATATTAAACCTATTGCCTTTATAGTTATATATAGACTCCTAGCTAGACCCTTCTCTCTATTTATCTAATAATAACCTATCCCTTAATAAGTAGGAGGTTAAGGAAGTACTTATTGCTAAGAATGCTTAAGGGCAGTAATTAGTAAACTTACCCCTATACTATTCTATTCTTATAAAGTAGTAAAGCTATATAATACTTACTTAGGAGCCTTTAGAGAGTATATAGGATTATAAGGCATTATTATAATTTAAGGCTAAGTTTAGTAATATATATATATATAATAGACCCTAGTATATTTAGCTATATACTCCTATACTATTATCCCTCCCTTTACTACTGCCTGCTGCGTTTGCTTTATCCCCTTTCCCCCTTTTTCCTCCCCTTATGCCTCCTCTACCTTATCCTTCTCTAGCTGCGCTAGCTAACCCTATAGGTTTAGGTTGCTTATCTAATAGGCGCGGGTTAATATATTAAGCAAGCTATAGCGGATATAGCTATATATAGTGCTAGTAGTAGTAGTAGTAATATATTAGGGGGCAAAAAATAGCTATATTAAGGAATTAGCTAAAAAGGATAGCGTAAACCTAGACCTAGCTAATACTAGTAGAGATAATATAGCCGCGAGCCCCTATAAGGCAGCGAGTATTATAGTATTAGCTTAGCGTATATTAGCCTACTACTACTCCTAGTTTTCTAGGATTTCCTATTAAATATCCGCCTAATAGTAAAAAGCCTCTTCCTACTAAGTAGCAAAGCTATTTAGCTTATAAGCAATTAAACCCTACTATTACTACTACTACTAGTATATCGCTACTATAGCTAGGTTTATTCCGTGCTAAGGGGTAGTAGGGTAGGCGGGTATTATAATAGCAGTAAAGGCTAGGACTAGTATGTTACTATTATTATTATTATTATTACTAGGCAAGGCTAGGGGGGCAAACGCATCTTAAGTTAGCTAAAGGGCGAAATAGGCTATAGCTAGCATATTCTATAGCCTCTCTATATAGGCCTAGTATACTAGAGTTAGGATAGCGTATTAACTAGGGGTATCCCTAATATAAGCATAAGCTAGGACTAAAATAGCTTAGCCTGCCTATAATATTTCTTATAAGTTATAAACTAGCCGCTATAAATATACGTTAATAGCAAAGAGGTGCTTTTCCTATAAGCACTATTTTTGCTGCTAATAGTATATTATATAAGCGGCTTCTTAGCCGCGTACGTACTCTGCTTTACTATTATTATATAAATCTCATATATATAGGGTACAGAGGCATACGACCTTTTTAGGACTAGTATTATTATTATTATGCGAATTACCTTTTATAATAAAGGTTCCTATTGCCTATATAAGCATTACGCTAGGGGTTATTAATATTATTCTTCTTTTGCACTAGGTATAAGTTATTATAAGTAAGTCTTTTAGTTTATATAATTAAAATAACGCACTATATGCGTTATATTATATAAACGTTACTAGGTTATAAGAGATACGCGCCTATATTAGTTTATTTTATTCCTATATTATAGTAGGCTAGGGCAATATACGGATTTTTATTTTTTCCGCCCTTTAGTATTTAGTAGGGCGACTATAGCTAGGGGGGTATATAAAGGATCCGGGCTTTGCCTGGATCTTATATTATGCTATGCGAGGATAACTTATCTACGCGCCTAGGCCGCGCGCATATAGCCCTACCTCCCTACTATATATTATATCTTTCCTTTCTTTTTCTTTATTTTTATTATTACTATTTAAGTTGCTATTCTGCAGCAGCACTAGGCCAGACCCTTATACCTTTAATTATTTTTATAAGTAGCTAAGCTCTAATAAATCGTCCTATAGTAGTAAGATACTATACTATAGTTAGAGCAATAGGCAATACTAAGTATAAGCTGCTATTACTTAGATTGCTATTTAATAGAAATAAGACGTTATTTTTAGTATAGCGCTCTCTTATAGTATATAAGCTAGTTGCTAACTAGGAGTTTATTAGTATTGCTTATAACTAGTAGGTATTTTTATACTAGCACTTTATACTATCCGTATAGGCTAAGGTAGCCCTTTTTTTAAGCAAGGGGAAGAATATATATATAATATAGAGCACTTTTTGAACTACTTTAATAGCGTTTTCTCGGATCCCTACTATTAGCAAATAGCTATAATAGAGCTAGAGAAACTTATATAGCGCTCTACTAAGTCCTTTTTAGATTTTCTTATCCGCTTTAAGGCTAAGTTATCCTTATTAAGTAAGGCTTTATAAAATAAGGTTATTAAGGTCTAATGCTTTTATTGCTCCCTTTTATCTAAGTTATATTAATACTATATTAGGCGTAATATTTCTTATAACGATTATACTAGGGCAGTAATGCGTATTAGGTCTATTGCTATTTGTAACGGCCTTTAAAATAACAAGTAAATGTATTATAGGCACTATAAATAAAGATTCTAAGATAAAGAGAAAAAGGAGAAAAGGGGCATAAAGTTATGCGCACTAAGAGACTATATACAATGCTATACGTAACCCAGGGTCTATTAGGGCTATAATTAAATAGTTAGTGCCCTCGTAACTAGTCTTATAGATACGTAGCCTAAAAGTTAGTGTGTATAGTAGCAGTGTGTAGTAGCGCATAATACTACCCCCCGACTAAGGCCTTAATATGCCTATTAAGGTAGATGTCTACGTATCCGTAATATTGTGCTAACTATAGCGGCATAGTTATTATTATTATCGTTATTATATTCGTTATCCGCTACGGCAGCCTTAATCCACTTAGTTAAGTTTATAAGGGGTCTAAGGGCATTAACGTAACGGTTATAGTATTTCTTTAAGGCGATTAGCGCGTTCTTAAAGTTCCTAGCAGGATACTATATATCGTTAGGATTATAGCCTTGCTATTATACTTAGTATTCTAGACGCTTATTCCTCCTTATAATACGAGAATAAAGGATATAATCGATTTCCTATTTAGGCGTACTATAGACTGCCTTAGGTTTAGGAGCTAGGACTATTTAATTAGGCAATAGGTTATCTAGGGCTCTGCGGAGTCGGTTAGCGTAGAATAAATTAGTTATCTTATAGCTATCTAGCAGGTTAAGAATAAAGCTAAAGCCTTTCTTAGTAGTAATTATAAATAGGCTAGACTACTAAGTATTAAGACGAGTTATTAGGGCAATCGTGCTAAATCCCTTATATTAGAGGAAGACCTTATTACTAATAGTAAAATTTATAAGGCGTTTCTTTTTATTAGCCTGCCTCTTTTATTATTCCTAGGCTTAGACTGCTATATTATAAGCCCGCTGCTACACGTTCTATACTCGGGCTATAAGGCGTAAGGCAATATAGGCAGGGTTTATAGAGTTATTAGGGGTCGAGGAACTATTTAATCGAGGCAGAGAGAAAAGGTTCCTAACTTCCTTTCTAAGTACTACTATTAGGGGGGCTATACTAATTAAGGCGTGCTAGGACGAGTTATACGCAAAGTCTAGCACTAGTAGATAATCGCTCTAATTATTTTAATGCTTATTAATATAGAAGCATAGCCTTTAATCTAAATACTAATTTATAACCTTAATACTGCTTTAGGTTTATAGGTAAAGGGAACTACTATAATAATACTTAATACTAATAAAGTAGTTAATTCTTTTTAGGAATAAAGAAATAAAAGGGCTAGTATTATCCGTAATCTAAGCAGTTAGTAGGCTAAAAAAGTAGTATAAGTGCTAGAAATAATAGCTAGCAAGGGTTTCTAAGGTATTATTCTTCTTTTCGGGCAATATAGCAATAATCCGGCTAAGCTTATAGATAAAGGATTAAATATAGTTATATTTATAACGATTTATAGGCATAGTTTTTCTATTATAAGCAATATATTCCTAAATAGCAGTTAGTACTAGCAGAGGGTATAGGAGTCTAGGGGTCTTATTACGCGGGGTCTTATTTCTCTAATAATTATAATAGTTATAGATATATTATCGAATATCCTGCTTTATATAGGGCTAGTAGTAATCTTATTATAGTACTTTAATTATCTTATTTTAGCCTTTATAAGCAAAGATCGGAGGTTTGTAAGCCTTGCGAATTAGGGCTATATAGAGGAATAGTTGCTTATTAGAAGTCTGCTCTAGGATAATTAAATACTTGCTATAGTAGCCGAGTTTCTAAACCGCTCTCTTCTTAGATAAGCGTAGCAAGGTCTATACCAGGGTTCGAAAAAAATCTTGTACTTATATAATCACTTATAAGTAATGCGATTTTTTGCGATTTAAATTACGGATTTTTGCTTAGTTAGATGATTTTTTATAATTTACATTACTAGGGTAAAAAAATCACTTATAAGTAATTTTTTTAGTTAGAAAAAAAATCATAAGTAGATAATTTTTATGATTTTTTTTATAAAGTATATATATAGTATTTTTAATAAAAAGTTGTAAAGGATCCGGGCTTTGCCCGGATCTTGTGTTATGCTACGCGAGGATAACTTATCCACGCGCCCAGGCCGCGCGCATATAGCCCTACCTCCCTACTATATATTATATCTTTCCTTTCTTTTTCTTTATCTTTATTATTACATTTAGGTTACTATTCTATAGCAGTACTAGGCTAGACCCTTATAAATAATAAAGATTAATTCCCTTTTTACTTTTTTTTTCTACTATAGCGGACCTAAATATATACCTTTAATTATTTTAGCAGGTAGCTAAGCTTTAATAAATCGTTTTATAGTAGCAGGATGCTATGCTATAGTTAGAGCTATAGGCAATAGCGCAGTCGAGCTGCCCTAAGCGCAAGCCGCTACTGCCTAGATTGTTATTTAATAGAGATAAGATATTATTCCTAGCGTAGCGCTCCCTTATAGCGTATAAGCTTATTACTAACTAGGAGTTTATTAGCACTGCCTATAACTAGTAGGTATTTTTATACTAGCACCTTGCGTTATTTATATAGGCTAAAGTAGCCCCCTTTTTCGAGTAAGGAGAGGAATATAGATATAATATAGAGCACTTCCTTAACTACCTTAATAGTATCTTTGCGGACCCCTATTATTAGCAGATAGCTATAGCAGAACTAGAGAAACTCGTATAGCGCCTTACTAAGTCCTTTTCGGATTTTCTTATCTGCTTTAAGGCTAAGTTATCCCTATTAGATAGGGCCTTATAAAATAAAGTTATTAAGGTCTAACGCTTTTATTACTCCTTTTTATCTAAGTTATATTAATACTATATTAAGCGCAATATCTCCTATAATAACTATGCTAAGGCAGTAACGCGTATTAGGTCTATTGCTATTAATATCGAAGCCTTCTGCCTTAAGGCTCGTTCTAACGCTAAAGGGGTTTCTCTAGCTAGCTAGATATATCTACGCCCTAATACCCTAATAACGGATATCTATAGCGCAGGCACTTCCTCTTAACCTGCTGCCCGCTATCCGCAATAGTCTAATGCTTGCCGCTAGGCAACGTAGGTTAGCTCGGATATAATTAAGCAGCGCTGCGTTAATAGTATATGCCTTCGCTATAGTATCCCTAGGTATTTCCTAAAGTCCTATAACCTCTATTTAGCATATTGCCTATTTATAATACGCATGCGTTTTATAGATATAGTAGATACTTCTAATACTTCTCTAGGCTAAGCGGGAAATATACTGCCCTTATAATAAGTCTCTTGCTAGGGGCAGGTAGTTGCGTTAAGGTTATTAATAGTAGTTTAGCAATATAATTTAAGGAAATTAAAAGGGATATAGATACTACGCTTTTTTTTTCCTATACTTATAAACTCTACTACTTTTATTAACGCGCAGGCAGACTATAGCTATAATTACTACGCTGCTATAAGCAAATCGCTAGTTTAATATTGCTAGCTTAAGAGAGTATATCTTCCCTAGCTATATATAGTCTAGATAGCTATTTCGATTAGTTAAGATTAGGATAGTTGTTTTAAGGAGACGTTATTAATTTAGGATATTATGCGTTTTATCGCTAATATTAATAGGTAGCTTACGCCTATTATTGCATACCTAATCCCTAGGCTAATATAAGAATTTATTCTTAGTACCTTATAGCTTACGCGTTATAATATATTAGTCCGTACTAGCAGGCGTAAGCTAATTATCTATTCTGCAGATAACCTAGTTATTTATAGCAGCGCCGCCTGCTAGGTTTCTAACCCTATAGTTGCTATTATAGGTTCTACCTTTACTAGCTGTATTTGCTAGGAGACCCGTTATCCTAAGGGTTTCTAGTTCCTTGCGACTAGCCTGCGCGAGATCTTATTAGCGCTCTGCGTTACCCCTACTCCTAAAGCACCCTTTATAATTTCCCTCCTATTTAAAGTCTCTAACTTTGCTAACCTTTTTAGCAAGGAGAAGGCTAGCGCCCTGCCTCCTTACTATAGCAGCTAGGATTACTATATTTGCCTGCGTTATAACCTAGATAGTTCCTCGCCTGCTCTCCTATAAGGGCCTTTATATAATATACTATAGGAATACCTTCTCGAGGTTCGCTAGTAAATTACTAACCTAATAGATAAGGGGTAGATTTGCATAAGCTTATTATTAGCAGCCGCTCCTATCCTTTTCGCTAAAAAGCCTAGGGGTAGCTAGCGTTTCTACGTCGATTATCGCGCTTTAAACTAAGTTATAAAGCAGGATTACTACCTGCTTCCCTTAATTAAGGAGATATTATATAGCCTTTCTAGCGCCTATTAGTTTATAAAGTTAGATATCCGCGCTGCCTTTTATAAACTGCGTATTATAGAGGGTAATAAATATCTAACTATATTCTATACCTAGTTTAGGCTTTTTAAGTAGCTTATTTGCCCTTTTAGCCTTGCTAGAGCGCTTGCTTCTTTCTAGCAATATATTAATAACGCGTTAGGCATATCCCTAGGCGACTTTATTATAGTATATCTTAATAATATTTTAATCTATTCTAAAAGATTATATACTAACTACTAGGGTAAGGTCTAGGCTATTATAGAAAGGTTATAGGCTATGGGTTTATTTCTAGATATTAATAAGTACGCTTTTATAGTAAAAGAGGTTAAGTACCTAGGATTTATTATATATACTAGCTGCAAGATACGTCCCGACTTAGATAAAGTAGCTATAATACGTAACTAGGAGGCGCCTTCCTATATTCGAGGTATCTATAGTTTTCTTAGCTTTGCAAACTTCTATTGCGACTTTATCCCTCGCTTCTTATATATTATAGCCCCTCTTATTAATTTAACTCGTTATAACGTTCCCTTTTAGTAGATAGCTAAGTACTAGGCAGCTTTTAACTATTTTAAAGCTAGGTTTATTACTTATCCTATCTTAGCGTAATAGGATCCTTATTAGCTAATAGTTATTAAAACGGACTACTCTAGTAAGATACTTAGTAGCTGCTTATTATAGATAAGGAAGGATAAAATCCTCCGCCTAGTTACGTACTTTTCCTAGAAGCTTTAACCTATAGAGAGGAATTATACTATCTATAATAAAGAGCTTTTTGCTATTATTGCCTGCCTTAAAGCCTAGTTAGCTAAGCTATATAATATAGCTAAGCCTTTTATAATCTTTATAGACTATAAGGCCTTTAAGCACTTTACTACTCCTAAAAAGATATTAAAATATTAGGCATAGTAGGCTAAAACGTTATTTTTATTTAACTTCTACCTTTATTACCGCCCTAGCTTATAAGCAGCGCGTCCTAATACTCTTTCCTAGCGCGATTAGGAGTACTATAATACGCCCTCTTATTTTAGCTAGATTATATAGCCCTTCTCGATTCGTGCTTTTTAGATAGCTCTGCTATAGGCGAGCGTCCCTTATTAGCAGGCGCGTATTCCTTGCTAGCCCGCGTCTAGGGTTCCTTCTCTGCCTCCTATAATAGACTCCTTGCTAGACTATCCTCTCTCCCTATTAGTAGCTTTTATTCCCCCCCTTAATATTACTAATTCCCCTACTCTTTTTCCTAATATATACTTATAGGAGTTATAGCATTCTGCTTTATAGCATAACCTGTTATATGCTATCTGCTTTAATACGTTACGCTTAGTAGTAAAGCAGTTCCCCCTTAAGGCTTATACCTATAAATAGGTAGCAGATTATACTATTTTTGCTGCTAGCTTCCTATAATTCTATAGCTATCTCTAGGTCCCCTGCTAGGAACCTTTTACTATATCCTTAATTTAGCGCGTTTATAACTCGCTTTTTACTAGCTACCCTAAAAAGAATATTACGTTTTAACTCCTCTAATACGACTTTTACTAGGAGGGGATATCTAAGAATATTGCGCGTTTTATACGTAATTATTATTACTATAGGGATTACTTCTACTATTATTATTATTAGGGCCTTTTTTAACCCCTTTTAATTACTAACTATTTCTAGTCTATAATTTTAATTAATTTTATAACTAACTTCCTAGCTAACTCTTTTAACTCCTTATATTTCCTTATAGTTATTACGGACTAGCTTTCTAAGTACGTTTAGCTTAAGGCTATAACGTCTATAAACGCTAAGGCTTATACGCGTTATTTTATTTTAACCTAGTAGCGCTTTTATAGCTTCCCTATATAGTTAATCTCGGATTACGGCTTAAATTAGACTAGGAGTTTCTAGTCCGAACTCTATTATCTTATTAGGGTCTAGTAGCTCCTATTTATATCCTATTACCTGCAAATAAATAGTAGTATAAAGCATACTAACTAGGAGGTATAGGCTATCCTCTACTATATAATAGCCTTTTTTTAGTTAGATTAGCTAGATTACCTCCCTGCTTATTAGCTTGCGTTAAATAACTGCGAGTTATTAGTTACTAGGCTTAGCCCGAATTGCCTCTTATATAGGTTTAATATTCCCTTAATTAAGATCGAGCAGTCTTTATTAGCTTCCTCTGCCTTGCCTAAAGGGCATACTATTACCTTCCTCTAGTACTTTAAGGAGGGGATAGACCTAGTATAGGCTAGTATTACGTAAGCATAGTAGTAGTAGCAGGACTCTTCTAATACTATGCGTTATTTAGCTAAGAGGTTCTAGGTTAGTAACCTTATTTAGCTAGATATACGCTATATTCGCTCTAACTATCCCTTTAGAAAGCTTAATTATCTCTAGGCTAAATACTATATTATTGCTATTTTATCCCTTTTAACTATTACGCTTAATACGCTATAGGGTATTTACCTTACTTTTTATATTAACCTGCTTAAATACGCTATATTAAACCTATTGCCCTTATAGTTATATACTAACTCCTAGCTAGACCCTGCTCTCTATTTATTTAATAATAACCTATCCCTTAATAAATAAAAGGTTAAGAAAGTACTCGTTGCTAAGAATACTTAGGGTTAGTAATTAGCGAACTTACCCCTATGCTATTCTATTCTTATTAAATATTATAACTATATAACGCCTACCTAGGAGCCTCTAGAGAGTATATAGGATTATAAGGCATTATTATAATTCGAGGCTAAGTTTAGTAATATATATATATATAATAAACCCTAGTATATTTAGCTATATACTCCTATACTATTGCCTCTCCCCTTTTTACTACTTGCTGCTTCTACTACGTCCTTTTTTCCCCCCTCTCCCCTTTTTACGCCTTTTTTACTTTATCCTCCTCTAGCTGCGCTAGCTAACCCCGCAGGTTTAGATTGCTTATCTAATAGGCGCAGGTTAGTATATTAAGCAAGCTATAGCGGATATAGCTATGCGTAGTACTAGTAATAGTAGTAGTAGTATATTAGGGGGCGGGGGATAGCTATATTAGGGAATTAGCTAAGGAAGATAGCATAAAGCTAGAACTAGCTAATACTAGTAGAGATAATATAGCTATAAGCTTTTATAGGGTAGCGAGTATTATAGCGTTAGCTTAGCGTATATTAGCCTACTACTACTTCTAGTTTTCTAGGATTGCCTATTAAATATCCGCCTAGTAGTAGAGAGCCTCTTCTTACTAAGTAGTAAAGCTATTTAGTCTATAGGCAATTAAACCCTACTACTACTACTATTATTAATATATTACTGCTATAGCTAGGTTTATTCCGCGCTAGGGGGTAGTAGGGTAGGCGGGTATTATAATAGCAGTAGAGGCTAGGACTAGTGCGTTACTATTATTATTATTATTATTACTAGGCAAGGCTAGGGAGGTAAACGCGTTTTAAGTCGGCTAAGGTGCGAGGCGGGCCGTAGCAAGCATATTCTATAGCCTCTCTATATAGGCCTAATATACTAGAGTTAAGATAGCATATCGACTAGGGGTATTCCTGCTATAAGCCTAAGCTAGAACTAAAATAGCTTAGCCTATTTATAATATCTCTTATAGGTTACGAACTAGCTGCTATAGACGTATATTAGCAGTAAAAAGGTGCCTTTCCTATAGGCACTGCCTCTGCTATTAATAGCACGTTATATAGGCGGCTCCCTAGCTGCGTATATACTTAGCTTCGCTATTATTATAGAGATCGCTTATATATAGGGTATAAAGATAGAGGACCTCCTCGGGACTAGTATTATCGTTATTATCCGAGTTACCTTTTATAATAAAGGTTCCTATTGCCTGTATAGGCGTTGCGCTAGGGGTTGTTAATATTATTCTTCTTCTACGCCAGGTGCAAGTTATTATAGGTAAGTTTTCTAGTTCGTATAGTTAAGCTAACGCACTATATATATTATAGTATACGAATATTATAAGGTTATAGGGGGGTATGCGCCTATATTAGTTTATTTTAATCCTATGCTATAGTAGGCTAGAGCAATATACGGATTTTTCTTTTTTCCGCCCTTTTGCGTTAGGTAGGGTACCCGTAGCTAGGGGGGTATATAAAAGATCCGGGCTTTGCCCGGATCTTATATTATACTACGCGAGGATAACTTATCTACGCGCCTAGGCCGCGCGCATATAGCCCTACCTCCCTACTATATATTATATCTTTCTTTTCTTTTTCTTTATCTTTATTATTACTATTTAGGTCGCTATTCTGCAGCAGCACTAGGCCAGACCCTTATAAAAGTAGAAATTTTAAAAATAAATTAAGGACTTTTAAGAGGAAGAATAATTAGTAGGGTTATATTAAAAAATAAGAAATAAATAATTGCTTTACTTTATTCTTTTATAATAATATTATCTTTTTTTTTAATTTATTATAAGTTATAACTAGACTTTAAAATAATTAATAATAGTAATACTATAAATATACTATAAATATACTAGTAATATTACTAGTAAAAAGGCTAGTATTATTACTACTAAATAAATTAGGAAGAATACTAGTAAGAATACTAGAAAAAATAATAGTAAAACTAATAGTAAAAATAATAGTAAAAATACTACTAATATTACTACTAAATAAATTACTTAAAGTATAATAAAAAATAGGGTAAAGATACTAGTAAAAATATAAGGAAAAATACTAATATAAATACTACTAAAAATACTACTACTAATAATAATAAATACTAAAATATATACTAAAATATATACTAAAAATATAAGAAACTAACCCTTACTAGTAAAAATACTAGAAAGAATTAAGGAAGAATACTATTAAAATACTAATAGAAAGTTTTAAATAAATATTTATTAACTAGAAAAACTTAAAATAATTTTAAGTAAAAAAACTAGCTAATAAATATTAGTAAAAATAACTTATTCCTCCTCTTTACCTTCTTTATATTCCTCTTCTAGTAAAGTAAAGTCCTTTTTCCAACTCTTTAGCAGAATTAACTGCTTAATAGTATCCAAGTTTAGCTAGTTTCTTGACTTAGTAATTATATTAGCGCTTATAGAGAAAGCGCTTTTAATTAAAGCTAAAGTTGCTGCAATAAAAAGGTATTATTAAGCTAAAATAGCTAGAATAGGAAATCTAGCCTTATTCTGCTTCTAGTAGTCGAGAATATTATCCTGAAATTATTAGCTAAGTTAAAAAATATAAAAAAATAAGTACTTACTTTTTTTTAAGTAATAGCTCTAAAAAATAGAAAATAAACTCTTCTAGCGTATTTTCCTTATCCGAACTAATAAAAAAGTCGTCCGAATAATTAGATTTAGCAGGGCTATAAGCCCGGGAAAAAGAAGTATTTTTCTAATTTACTTCTTCTTTTATTCTATAGTATTATTAGTAAAAAAAATAGTGAAAAAAATAGTAAAACAAAGAAATATTACTTACTTAAAGTATTCTGCTTTAAAGCAGTTAAGAAGGTCCTTTTCGAAGGTAGTTTAGCGGGAGCGCCAGATACTCTCACACACACACACAAGGCACCCGGCCGGAGGGCCTAGGAGGGTCACGTGACGCTCGAGGCCGCCGTACGTTACAGAGGCTGTACGTTACAGCGGCTGTACGTTACAACAATAGGTAGGAACGTTACAGAGGTAGGAACAGCACAACAACGTAGGAGGCGGCTACGGCTACGGCTACGGCACGGCTACGCCGTACAGCGGCTACGGCCGTACGGGCCGTACGGGCCGTACGAGGGAAGGAACGTAGGGTAGGTCAGGGAGCCTAGGAACGGAAGTCTGTCGAGGCAGTCGAATTTTCTGTATATAAGGGTCCTATTCCACCCTCTTTAGAACAGGTCAAGCAAGGCGTGCCTTCTTTAGCAATACAATCAGCCTCCGTGTGAGCATTCTTCCTAGCCTAGGTACGGGTATCTAGGCTACGGACCTTCTGAATTTTTCCTGAATTTTACTGAATTTTTCTGAATTTTTCTGAATTTTTCTTTTCCTTCTTTTCTTCTTTTTCTTCCTTTCTTTTTTCTTCTTTTTCTTCCTTTTTCCTTCCCCTAGGCTGCTAGCCCGGTAGCACCTAGGGTGTCGTTTTCCCTCCGCCAAAGTAGGATAAAATCCTAGGAGTTGTTTCTCCTTAAAATAGGCTAGTTTTAGCCAGGGATCTAAAATAATACTATATAAGTATAGTATATAAGTTTTAAAGTTAGTTTTAGTTAGTTTTTCCGGAAAGTATTTTTCAAGCTTTGTTTTTCCTTATAAAATACTAGAAATAAAAAGGTTATAATAGTATAACTAAAAAAGTTAGTAATAAATAGTAATAACTTAAGTAAAAAATACTTACTAGTCCAGGTGCTAGATTTATATGCTCGGCTTTAATTCCATAGTCCTAGTATAAGTTGTTTAATTTTTTATATATCTAATAGATATATAAGAGCGCTTCCAAAGCCGTTGTATAAAGTTAACCTTATAGCCTTATAGAAGGCTTAAGAAATATTTCGAATAATTCCTTTAGGTCGACTAATGCATCCTATTCGCTAAGGGATATATTATTTTTTTTCAGCTCCTTATTAGCCGTATTATTAATAGCGTAAAGAATAGCCGGCTTAAGTTAAATAGCTATATTTAGCATATTATAGGTGGAATTCCACCTAGTAGCGTTATCTATAAAATAATATTAGTAAAAATATAAAGAAAAAAAACTAAAAAACTTACCTAGGGGTATTTTTTCCTTATTTAAAGTAGAAGGAATTTAACCCTGATTTTTTGCTCTTTTAATGCCTTTTTTAAATAGCTTTTTTAGCTCCGTATATAAGGGTCTGGCCTAGTACTGCTGCAGAATAGCGACCTAAATAGTAATAAAAGAGATAAAGAAAAAAAAAGAAGGATATAATATATAGTAGGGGGTAGGGCTATATGCGCGCGGCCTGTACGCGTGGATAAGTTATCCTCGCGTAGTATAATAAGATCTAGGCAAAGCCCGGATCTTTTATATACCCCCCTGGCTATAGTTACCCCGTTTAATATAGGAGGGCGGAAAAAATAAAATCCGCACATTGCCTAAACCTACTATAACCTAGGGATTAAAATAAAATAATATAGACGCGTACTTCTTATAATATCTATAATATCTATATACTATAATAGACGCGGAGTATTACTAGAATTATATAAATTAAAGACTTACTTATAATAACCCGTACCTAGCCTAAAATAAAAATAATAGTAATAACCCCTAGCCTAACGCCTATATAAGTAATAAGGACCTTTATTATAGAAGGGGATTTAGATAATAAGGATAATATAGGCCCTAAAGAGGTTGCCTATCTATATACCCTATATATAGGGGATTTATATAATAATAGCGAGGCTAAATGCGTATACAGGCGGGGAGCTGCCTTTATAATATGCTATTAGCAACGGAAATAGTGCCTATAGGAAAAGCACCTTTTCGCTGCTAATGCATATCTATAGCGGCTTATTCGTAACCTATAGGAGATATCGCGGGCAGGCCGAGCTATTTTAGTCCTAGCTCGAGTTCGTAGCAGCAATACCCCTAGTTAGCACGCTATCCTAACGCTAGCATTTTAGGCCTGCGTAGAGAGGCTATAAAATATACTAGCCGCGGCCTATCTCGTACCTTAGCCAGGCTTAGCAAAAAATCACTAACTCTTAAAATCACTTACGAGTGATTTTGATTTTGAGTGATTTTTTAGTGATTTTTTGCTTAGTAATATGATTTTAAGTGATTTTATAAGGGTTAAAAATCAGAGTAATTTTAGAGTGATTTTTTAAGAGTGATTTTAGAGTAATTTTATAATTTTTTAAAATTATTAAAAAAAAAATTAAAAATATAATTATTTGCAAATAAGCTATAAAAAAGCTTAATAGACTTTTATAAGCTAGTATAAAGTATACTAAAAATAAAGCTATAAATTAATAAAAAACTATAAAAATAATTAAGTAGGTTTATATTTTTTAAGAGTTAATAGTAAGAAAAGGCTATAAAAATAGTAAAAAAAATACTATAATATTAATATTAAAAATNTTTAATTTTAAGTGATTTTTTAGTGATTTTTTGCTTAGTAATATGATTTTAAGTGATTTTATAAGGGTTAAAAATCAGAGTAATTTTAGAGTGATTTTTTAAGAGTGATTTTAGAGTAATTTTATAATTTTTTAAAATTATTAAAAAAAAATTAAAAATATAATTGCAAATAAGCTATAAAAAAGCTTAATAGACTTTTATAAGCTAGTATAAAGTATACTAAAAATAAAGCTATAAATTAAAAAAAAAACTATAAAAATAATTAAGTAGGTTTATATTTTTTAAGAGTTAATAGTAAGAAAAGGCTATAAAAATAGTAAAAAAATACTATAATATTAATATTAAAAATTATAGGCTAATAGTAGGACTATTTAATAGTAGGGTTAAAGCTTAAAAAATAGTAAAAGTAAGAAAGGCTATAGGAATAATAAAAGTATAATAATTTACTATAAACTATAGTAAATTTTAGGCTATAAAATAGTAAAAAGAAGTAAAAAATAGTAATAGTATAAATTTATTATCGACTATAGTAAATATTAGGCTATAAAGTAGTAAAAAGAAGAAAAAAATAGTAATAGTAGGATTATAATATAAATACTATAGCTATAAAATAGTAAGGAAAGTAGTAAGAATAGTAACTTAAATAATAATATAAATAGTAGACTTATAGAGAAAGTATGAATTATAGTTTAAAAAGTACTATAAAGTAAGATTTAAGTAAATAAAATTAGTAAAAGAAAACTAAAAAAGATTAAATATATATAAATTTATTTATTAACTAGAAAAACCTAAGTAAACCTAGGTAAAAAAACTAGTAAATAAACTTTAATAAAATAAATTAGTTTTCTTCTGCTTCTTGTCCTTCCTTATACTCTTTTTCCAAATTAAGAAGACTTTTATTCCAACTCTTTAACAGTATTAGTTTTTTTATAACCTCTAAAGATAAGCGACTTCTTGATTTTGTTATAAGATTGCTACTTATAGAGAATATACTCTCTACTAAAGCTGACGTTGCCGGAATAGAAAGGTATTTGCGTGCTAAAATAGCTAAAATAGGATATTTATCCTTATTTAAGCTCTAGTAATTAAGAATATTATTCTATAATAAATAATATTAGCAAATAAATAAGTAAAAAAGGTTATAAAAAGATTAAAACTATTACTTACTTTTTTCTTTAGTAAAGGCTCTGATAAGTAAAGAGTAAATTCTTTTTCTTCGTTTTCTTTATTCCTTGTTATAAAGAATTTATCCGAATGCTCTGATTCTATAGGGCTAGGAGCCCTAGAAGTAGTATTTTTACTACTATATTCTTGTTTTAACCTGTTTTTTTAGTTAATAAAATACTTTAAAAAATATAAGTATAACTTACTGAAAATATTCTTCTTTTAATTCGTAAATAATATCCTTTTCGAAAGAAGAATAAAAGCCTAGTAGTTGGCCTTCTTTAAAATGTGCTGATTTTAATCGAGGATCCAGAAGAATACTTATAAAGTAAAGATTATAATCTTTATAAGTATAACGAGTTACCTTTTCCGGAAAGTACTTTTTAAGCTTTATTTTAGCTTGCTAAATACAGGTTATAAAGATGTTATAATAGTTAAGCTAGAAAAGTAAGTAAAAATTAGTAAGAAAAGAGGAAAAATAACTTACTAAACCTGGGCTAAAATTATTAGTTTCGGCGTGGATTTTATATTCTATAAGTAAGCTATTAAGCTTCTTATAGATTTAGTAAATATAAAGTAAGGCTTCCGATATTATTGTATATAATTAGCCTTATAGCTTAACTATAGGCTTTAAAAAGATTTCGAATAGCTTTTCTAAGTCTTTTAGTATAACCTACTTAGCTTTAGTTATGCTGTTTTTTTAAATTCTTTAGTAATTGAGTTGTTTATAGCGCATTGTATAGCCGGCTTTAAAATCCCGGCTGTATTTAGCATATAATAGGTAAAGTTCCACCTAACGCTAAAATCTATTTATTTTTAGTTAGTTAAAGTAGTTAAATAAGTAAAAAAACTTACCTAGAGGAATTTTCTCTTTTTAAAAGGAAGAAGGTATTTCTTCGAAGTTTTTTGCCCTTTGTAAGCCTTCTTTAAATAGCTTTTTAGGTTCGGTGTTATATTTTATTATTATAGCTATTTTTCGTAGCCGGTTAAATAGTGCTAAAATAAATAATTAGTACTTAATAGTAGTTAAATATATATAATTAGTTAAAAAACTTACTAGAAGAATTATAGTCTTTATTTATAACCTCTTGGTTATTATCTTCCAAGGCTATAAGTTCTGTATTAATATAGTTAGATATTAATGTATCGTTAGTATTAGATAAAATAAACGCTTTTAAAATATCCTAGGCTATTAAATTAATAATATGCGCTATACAGCGCACATCTCCTGTAAAATTCTTCTTTAATAAGCCTTTATAGGCCTCTTTATAAGAAGAAGCAAAGGTATTGTTATTGCTAGCGTTATCTCGAGTAAAGCTAAAAGTAAAATTATTTATTAGTATATAAGTAATAAAGGTAAAAGATAAGACTTATGTAAAAATTGTTGAATAATTAATTGCCGGATAGGGGCTTAGCGCTAATAAGGCTTCGTAAAGAATATAAACTCCAGTATGTCTTTCAGAAAGCTCGTGAAAACCTATAAGTAGTTAATATAGTTTTTTAATAAGAAAATTAGTTAACTTACTTATAAGAAGGTATTTTAACTTAAAATCCGAGGTAATATAAGTTAAAATAATTCCGATATAGGCTAACTGAGCAGCGGAGGTCCAGATATTAAAGGTTATATTAAAAGTGCCGTTGTTTTCTATGTGTTTATTAAATTCCGAATTTAAAAAATTCATTTTAATATTAAATTCTTCGTTTATAAGCTCTTTAATCTTTGCTAGGTAGAGCTTAGGATATTCCCTAAAATAAATTAGTATTATATATTAGTTATAAAAAATAGAAACTTACGGATTATAAAAAGAAAGAAGTTCCGAAAAGGAGTCTAATATTATAGCATTAAACGAGATATTGTTTTGTAAAAGAAAGCCTAAAATCTTATTATAAGCTTCGGTAGAGTTAAACTAAAAACGCTGTTTTTTAGCTTTAAAAGCCTGAAAAAAGTCAGGCTTTTCTTCTTGTGGCTCTAATATATAATAATTAGTAGGTTTTTAAAATAAGAGTAGTAAAAATAACTTACTGCGTTTTCTTCCAGCTTTTTTGCTTTCCTGGCTATAAGCTATTTCTTCGTAGGCTAATTTATAATGCCTTCCGAGATTCGAATAAATATGCTAATCGATAGCATACTCAAAAGTTTTATCGCAGCTATTTATTATTAGTTTAAAAACTTTATCTTAGTATAAAATATTAATTATAAAAAACTAACCTTGTGCAGCTATATAAAACACGGCGTTAGGTGGAAGGGTTAATAGGAAGAAGCTTTCTCGTAAAAAGCCTATGCTAAAAAATATAAGATCGAACTTCTATATTAGGCCCGAGTTTAAATTCAGGCTGATTTGCTTTTAAAATAGCAAAATTAATATTTTTTCTTTTTATTGTTTTTTCCTGTTTTTTTTCTAATAAAAAATATATATTAGTAAAATAAGTATTAGTATTAATTATTACTTACCTTTTTCTGTTTTTTCTAAAAGAGTAGAACCTATACCAGGAGGCGAAGAGGCTGCTAAAAACGAAGAAGCCCTTCCCCCGTCCCCGGCCCCGGCCCCGTCCCCGTCCCCGTCCCCGGCCCTGAAAGTATTTGAAAAAGTAGTAGAAGCAGAAGCTTCAGACGGCACGTAGGAGTAATCTATTGCAAGTAGAGACTGGAAAGGTCTAAAAGAGAAGAAGAAGAGCTTTTAAATAGTGTTTTTTTTGTTGAATTTAGTTGCGAAACGAAGAATTCGTAAGGAAAAAAAGAAGAAAAGAAAGGAAAGAAAAGTTACAAGAGAAATTTCTGTACCTTATACTACTAGGATAGCAGAACTTTAGTACAAAAAGAACATGGCTAGAAAGCGCCGAAGCTTCTAGTATTTACTAGTATTTTGCTACTTTATAGAAATACCTGTATTATTTTTTTCTTATAAGAATAGGTAGTAGTATTAGCAAAAGTATATTACCTCGTATTTTTGCAAGTACTATGGGCCTAGGGGAGAATTTGTACTTTTTTTATCTTAATACTATAAAAAAAACGCCCCACTTACCTAAAATAGAAAGTAGGGTTTTTATATTATTATTAACTATATAAAAAATTTATATTCTAAAAATTACCTAAAACGGAATACTTTTAGGCTATATAAATAGAAAAAGAAGTTATATATACTAAGTATTTTAAAGTATTTCCGTTTAAAAAAAAATATATTAAAATAGCGTAAAAAGAGAATTAAAATTTTTATAAAAATATAATAGTATTATAAGATAATAAAGTATTTTTAGAATTTTTTTTTATAATTTTTTTTATTTTATTTACTACATTAAAAAAAAACCTACTTTTTAGAGTAAACCTTTGCTAAGAGTTTTAATACAGAAAAGAAAATACTTTTTTAAAAAAGAGCAATAAAGAGATTTTATTTAATATATAGCCTAAAAAATAAGATAATAAGCTAAAAATCTTATATAAGCTTTTTATAGTAATTATATACTATGTTATATTTTTTTTGGTATTTTTTATAATCTTATATAGTCTTTAAATTAAATGTTAGTAAAACTGGTTTTTTCTATAGGGTAGGTATAAAGACCCGATGTAAAAATTACTAAAAAAATAATTATAAAAAAACTAAAATAAAAGTAAAGTTTTAAAAGTTATAAAGTCTTTATAATTACTTAATTTACTTTCTAATATCCAGTATATAATTTTTAATAAATTCTTAAATATAAATATATAGAAGCTACTAACATTTTTATATTTTTTTAAGCAGTTTTTTAAAAAAATCTTAAAAAACACTAAAAAATAAACTTAAGCCTTCCTTATAAAATAGAAGCTTTTTTATTTATTAAAAGTTTTTTTAAATTATATTTTCTTTTTTTTATTATATTTTAAAAAACTTATTTTATATATTTATATTATATATAAAGTAGTATTTAAAAATATAAGGCTTATAAACTATAAAAGGGCAGATTTCCTTTTTTCTATTTTTTTAATAACTTACTTATATTATATAGTATTATTGCTTATATAATACTAGTAATTTCCTATAATTTTATAAAATTATAAAAATNAATAAGATAATAAGCTAAAAATCTTATATAAGCTTTTTATAGTAATTATATACTATGTTATATTTTTTTTGGTTATTTTTTATAATCTTATATAGTCTTTAAATTAAATGTTAGTAAAACTGGTTTTTTCTATAGGGTAGGTATAAAGACCCGATGTAAAAATTACTAAAAAAATAATTATAAAAAACTAAAATAAAAGTAAAGTTTTAAAAGTTATAAAGTCTTTATAATTACTTAATTTACTTTCTAATATCCAGTATATAATTTTTAATAAATTCTTAAATATAAATATATAGAAGCTACTAACATTTTTATATTTTTTTAAGCAGTTTTTAAAAAAAATCTTAAAAAACACTAAAAAATAAACTTAAGCCTTCCTTATAAAATAGAAGCTTTTTTATTTATTAAAAGTTTTTTTAAATTATATTTTCTTTTTTTATTATATTTTAAAAAACTTATTTTATATATTTATATTATATATAAAGTAGTATTTAAAAATATAAGGCTTATAAACTATAAAAGGGCAGATTTCCTTTTTTCTATTTTTTTAATAACTTACTTATATTATATAGTATTATTGCTTATATAATACTAGTAATTTCCTACAATTTTATAAAATTATAAAAATCACTTATAATTTTAAGTAATTTTTAGTAAGTGATTTTATAGGGTAACTTAAAAAATCCAATTATAAGTGATTTTAGTTCCTTATAAGAGATAATTTTATAAAATCACTCTAAAATTACTCGTAAGTGATTTTTTACTATGCCTGGCTAAATATACTAGGGTCTATTATGCGTATATATATTACTAAACTTAGCTTTAAATTATAATAATGCCTTATAATCCTATATACTCTTTAAAGGCTCCTAGGTAGGTATTATATAGCTATACTACTTAATAAGAATAGAATAGCGCAGGGGTAAGTTTGCTAATCGCTAACCCTAAGCATTTTTAGTAGCAAGTACTTCCTTAACCTCCTACTTATTAAGGAATAAGTTATTATTAGATAAATAGAGAGAAAGGTCTAGCTAGGAGTCTATATATAACTATAAGGGTAATAGGTCTAATATAGCGCGTTTAAGTAAGTCGATATAAAAAGTAGGGTAAATACCCTATAGCGTATTAAGTATAATAGTTAAAAGGGATAAAATAGTAATAATATAGTATTTAGCCTAGAAATAGTTAAGCTTTCTAGAAGGATAGTTAGAGCGAATATAGCATATATCTAGCTAAATAAGATTACTAACCTAGATCCTTTTAGCTAGATAATATATAGTATTAGAAGAGTCCTGCTACTACTACTATGCCTATATAATACTAGCCTATACTAAGTCTATCCCCTCCTTAAGGTGCTAAAGGAAGGCAATAGCACGCCCTTTAAGCAAGGCAGAGGAAGCAGATAAGGACTGCTTAATCTTAATTAAGGGAATATTAAACTTATATAAAAGGCGATTTAGGCTAAGCCTAGTAACTAATAACTTATAGTTATTTAACGCAAGCTAGTAAGCAAGGAGATAATTAGGCTAATCTAACTAAAAAAAAGCTACTATATAGTAGAAGATAGCCTATACTTTTTAGTTAGTATGCTTTATACTGCTATTTATCTATAAGTAATAGGATATAGAGAGGAGCTGCTAAACCCTAATAAAATAGTAGAGTTTAGACTAGAAACTCCTAGTCTAATTTAAACTATAATCTAAGATTAACTGCATAGGGAAGCTATAAAAGCGCTACTAAGTAGAAATAAAATAATACGTATAAGCCTTAGCATCTATAGATATTATAGCCTTAAGCTAAATATACTTAGAAAGCTAGTCTATAATAACTATAAGGAAACGCAAGGAGTTAGGAGAGTTAGCTAGGAGGTTAGTTATAAAATTAATTAAGATTATAGACTAGAAATAGTTAGTAATTAAAAGGGGTTAAAAAAGGCCCTAATAATAGTAATAGCGGAGGTAATCCCTATAGTAATAATAATTATATATAAAACGCGCAATATTCTTAGATATCCCCGTTTAGTAAAAATTGCATTAGAGGAGTTAAAATATAATATTCTTCCTAGGGTAGCTAGTAAGAGGCAAGTTATAAACGCGCTAGATTAAGGATATAGTAAGAGGTTCCTAGCAGGGGACCTAGAAACGGCTATAGAATTATAGGAAGCTAGTAATAGAAATAGTATAATCTACTACTTATTTATAAGTATAGGCCTTAGGGGGAAACCTCCTTACTACTAAGTATAATATATTAAGGCGGATAGCGTATAATAGGTCGTGCTATAAAGCAGAATACTATAACTCCTATAAGTATACGTTAGGGAAAGGAGTAGGGGAATTAGTAATATTAAGGAGAGGAATAGAAGCTACTAATAGGGAGGGAGGATAGTCTAGCGAGGAGTTTACTACAGGAGGCAGAGAAGGAACCCTAGACGCGGGCTAGCAAGGAATACGCGCCTGCTAATAAGGGACGCTCGCCTATAGCAGAGCTATCTAAAAAGCATAAATTAAAAGGGGCTATATAATTTAGCTAAAATAAGAGGGCGTATTATAGTACTCCTAATTACGCTAGGAAAGAGTATTAGGACGCATTACTTATAAGCTAGGGCAGTAATAAAAGTAAAAGTTAAATAAAGATAATATCTTAGCCTACTATGCCTAATATTCTAATATCTCCTTAAGGGTAGTAAAATGCTTAAAAGCCTTATAGTCTATAAGGATTATAAAAGGCTTAGCTATACTATATAGCTTAGCTAACTAGGCTTTAAGGCAGGCAATAATAGCAAAGAGCTCCTTATTATAGATAGTATAATTCCTCTCCGCAGGTTAAAGCTTCTAGGAAAAGTACGCAATAGGGCAGAGGATTTTATCCTTCCCTATCTATAATAAGCAGCTATTAAATGCCTTACTAGAGTAGTCTATTTTAATAACTATTAGCTAGTAAGGATCCTACTACGCTAAAATAGGATAAGTAATAAACGCGGCCTTAAAATAGTTAAAGGCTGCCTAGTACTCGGCTATCTATTAGAAGGGCATATTATAATAAGTTAGATTAATAAAAGGGGCTATAATATATAAGAAGCAAGGGATAAAGTTATAATAGAAGTTCGCAAAGCTAAGGAAACTACGGATACCTTAAATACGGGAAAGCGCCTCCTAGTTATATATTATAGCTACTTTATCCGGGTTAGGACGTATCTTATAGCTAGTATATATAATAAATCCTAGGTACTTATGTAAATATAACTACGCACGATACGAATCGTCTACGCGTCTTAACGCGTGTCTGCCCCTAAAGGAAATAACTAGGGATAGGTACGCATAGACGAAGCATTTAATTATGCAATAAGGCTATATTTAGGCAGTACTCGTAGCATAATCGGATTAAACTTAATCCGAGATTAGAAGCGGATTATAGGGAGATTAGGAAGATAAAGCAGAAGAAGAGGATTAGGATTAGGGAACTATATATATAAACTCTGCCTTTTTCCCTTAAGGAAGAAGAAGGAGAGACAGATATAGCAGATATTAATAGATTAAGGACCTAAGCTAACTTAAGCAGAGTCCTCTCTTATATTATACTAATATATATTAATGCCCTACCTATACTAATTAGTATTACTATTAGCTATTAATACGAGTCTTACGTCCGATAAAATGCAAATTAGCTAGAAATAAATGCCTAGACCTAAGCTAGGAAACAACCTTTACCCTAGGAAGGAATAGACTCCTAGAGTTCGCGGTTTTAATCTCTTATAGTACTAGATAGTATAATAGCTGCTCGGAAGACTAAATCGACCTCGAATAATAATAGGCTCCTTAGGAAGGAACGGACTCTTATAGCCTGCAGTTTTAATCTCTTAAGGACCTCGACTTATACCTAGAATATTTAGGAACGACTAAATCGACCTCGAATAACAATAAGATCCTTAGGAAGGAATAGACTCTTATAGCCCGCGGTTTTAATCTCTTAAGGACCTCGACTTATACCTAGAACGTTTAGGATAATAATCGAGATACCTAGAAGGATTTATTTCTTTTTTCTAGGAAAACCTTCTCGATTATTCTTTTACTTTTGTTTTTTACTCTTTACGACTTTTAGAATACTTTGTTTTAATACTAACCCGAAATCGGATAGATATTGCTTCTATACTATACTTATTTTCTTTCTATTTCGAAGGGATTATATCTTTATATCCTAAATATTTTTATATAGATGCATAATTATACTATACTCGTTACGTTTAGGAAGCAAGAATCTCTTTTATTAATTTAGCCTAGATAAACTAGTAAATAAAAAATATCTGCCTAGCTAAATCTATCTAAAATTTTTATTACGCCTAGCTTTACTTAAAATCCTTTTTGCCTGGCCTTGCTTGCTTGATTTTTTTTTGCCCCTAGCTAAATTTCCCTGCTAATTTTGCCCCTAGGAGCCTAGCTAGCAAACTACGTTATAGGATTATTTTTTCGTTCTAAACTCCTAGCGGGCTTATATAGCTATACGAGCTAAATTAGTATACTCCCTTTTCTAAAACTCGTTAAAAGGGTAGTTTATCTAGATAAACGCCGCTAGAGCCTATATAGCGCGCCTAGCTTTAAGTGCTAGCTTTATATCCGATATTAGCTAAGAATTATCTTAATATTAGAAGGGGATACTTACTATTTCGTACCTTAATCCCTGCAATAAATAATAGAAGCAACTTTTTACTATTGCTAAGTCCTATTCCTAATAGGCGTTAGTTATTAGCGGCTACTAAGCTAGATAGGAGATATACTAGTAATAGGGGACTATCCTTATTACCTCCCTACGCGGCCGACTACGACTTAGGGTTTAGGGATTTTAATAAGACCCGCCTAGCGTCTTAGGAGTCTTTATTATTATTATTAGCGTCTTTAGTATAGTTGCGGCTAGGAAAAGGCAATAACTTAGTATTATTAGCAGTAGCGTGCGTCTAGGAGCCCGAGGTATTAATAGCAAGCTGCTTAATAATAAGGCTAGGATACCTATATAAAATTAGTCCGATACTCTTATAAAATATCGCAAAATCGCGAGTAAATTAACTAAAATTCTGCTTATTTTGCCGCGTGCGCGGAAGAGGAACTAGAGCGATATCGCTATTATTATTATCGTTACTGCTAATAGCTATTATCTCTCTAGTTAAGGTATCCTCGCCTAAGGGCCTACCCTCTCTACTCCCCCGCCCGGCCCTATAGCCCCTCCCCCTGCCCCTACTCCTGCGCTTCTTAGCTAGCTTTAGTAGTATTTCTAGAATATTTTATTAGCCCTGCGTAATAATTTTAGAAGGTATTACTGCTATTTCTATTAGAGTTTAGTTATACTTACTTATAATAGTAATAATAATACTATAACGCGTTATTAGGAGTATAGAAGGAAGAAGAAAAGAAGAAGTATAAAAGGAAAAAAGGGAACGAATTTATTTTACGGGGTAAGTTACGTATAAGCATACGAAAAGCGCGAAATACAGTAAGTACGCACTATAACTATACTACCCTATAGAAGACCGTTTCCTTTACCCTCTTTCTTTTACTATATTCTTTTTTATATACTCGTTTATTTATTTCCTATATTATTTCTTCTTTTCTATCTTTTCTATATACTATTTTTTTTATTACCTTTCTTCTTTTTATTTATTTCTTTCCCCTATAATAATTCGATAATAAAAAGAGGACTACTAGTATATAAATATAACTACGCATAATACAAATTATCTATGCGTCTTAACGCATATCTGCCCCTAAAGGAAATAACTAGGGATAGGTATATATAAATAAAGCATTTAATTATATAATAAGGCTATATTTAGGCAGTACTTATAGTATAATCGGATTAAACTTAGTCCGAGATTAGAAGCGGATTATAGGGAGATTAGGAAGATAAAGCAGAAAAAGAGGATTAGGATTAGGGAACTATATATATAAACTCTGCCTTCTTCCCTTAAGGAAGAAGAAGGAGAGATAGATATAGCAGATATTAATAGATTAAGGACCTAAGCTAACTTAAGCAGAGTCCTCTCTTGTATTATACTAATATATATTAATGCCCTGTACGATACGAATCGTCTACGCGTCTTAACGCGTGTCTGCCCCTAAAGGAAATTACTAGGGATAGGTACATATAGACGAAGCATTTAATTATGCAATAAGGCTATATTTAGGCAGTGCT
>LKCN02000004.1:2488589-2505375 GCA_001633055.2 Ophiocordyceps polyrhachis-furcata BCC 54312 | reverse complement strand
CCTCTTCCCTTAAGGAAGAAGAAGGAGAGATAGATATAGCAGATATTAATAGATTAAGGACCTAAGCTAACTTAAGCAGAGTCCTCTCTTGTATTATACTAATATATATTAATGCCCTGTACGATACGAATCGTCTACGCGTCTTAACGCGTGTCTGCCCCTAAAGGAAATTACTAGGGATAGGTACATATAGACGAAGCATTTAATTATGCAATAAGGCTATATTTAGGCAGTGCTCGTAGCATAATTAAATTAAACTTAGTCCGAGATTAGAAGCGGATTATAGGGAGATTAGGAAGATAAAGCAGAAGAAAGGATTAGGATTAGGGAACTATATATATAAACTCTGCCTTCTTCCCTTAAGGAAGAAGAAGGAGAGATAGATATAGCAGATATTAATAGATTAAGGACCCGAGCTAACTTAAGCAGAGTCCTCTCTTGTGTTATACTAATATATGTTAATGCCCTACCTATAGTACTTAACTTCCTTAACTATAAAAGCGCACTTATTAATATCTAGAAATAAACTTATAGCCTATAACTTATTTATAATAGCCTAGACCTTACCCTAGTAGTTAGTATATAATCCCCTAGAATAAATTAAAATATTATCGAGATACGCTATAATAAAGTCGCCTAGGGATATGCTTAACGCGTTATTAATATATCGCTAAAAAGAAGCAGGCGCTCTAGCAAGGCTAAAAGGGCAAATAAGCTACTTAAAAAGCCTAAACTAGGTATAGAATATAGTTAGATATTTATTACCCTCTATAATACGCAGCTTATAAAAAGCAGCGCAGATATCTAACTTTATAAACTAATAGGCGCTAGAAAGGCTGCGTAACGTCTCCTTAATTAAGGAAAGCAGGTAGCGATTCTGCTTTATAACTTAGTTTAAAGTATAATAATCGATATAGAAACGCTAGCTACCCCTAGGCTTTTTAGCGAGAAGGATAGGAGCGGCTGCTAATAATAAGCTAGCGCGAATCCACCCCTTATTTATTAGGTTAGTAATTTGCTAGCAAACCTTAAGAAGGTATTCCTATAGTATATTATATAAAGGGCCTTATAGGAGAGCAGGCGAGGAACTATCTAGGTTATAATATAGGCGAATATAGTAATCCTAGCTACTATAGTAAAGAGGCAGGGCGCTAGCTTTCTCCTTGCTAAAGAGGTTAGCAAAATTAGAGACTTTAGATAGGAAGGAAATTATAGGGGGCGCTTTAAGAGTAGGGGTTGTAGGTAGGGCATTAACATATATTAGTATAACACAAGAGAGGACTCTGCTTAAGTTAGCTCGGGTCCTTAATCTATTAATATCTGCTTATATCTATCCCTCTTCTTCCTCTATTAGAGAGGAAGACGAACTATATACACAATCTTAAAGGCATCTAGGTTAAACTAAAGGCAATACACAATTATCCTAAACTCCGTATAATCCGTATATATAGCCGCCCCCTTTCTCCTTTAAACTATTATCGCTATAATCTTAGCATAAACTTATTACGATATCGTATGCTTATTATGCTAAGTTTAGGGGTAATCTACTTCCCCTTCTATACTACCCCTATTATGCTCCTATCTCTTATCTAAAGGGGTATAATACTTATGCAGAAAGGGGTAATATATACTATAATAGGGATAATATAAAATATCTAGCAGAAAGGGGTTTGCGTATATTATAATTATAACTATCGCCGAGTTAGTAGTAAGAAAGGGGCTTATGCGGAAACAGGTTATTCCGCATTCCGTAGCTGCGTCCCTAATTCTAACGAATATATACTAGTAGTTCTTTTTTTATCGAATCGAATTTTGTTTAGATTCGATCCGATATTATGCTAGTTTATCTCCTTCCTTATTACGAATCCCTCTAGCGAGATAGTAGCCTTATTTATATCGATAAGATATTCTAGCGTCTTATTCGGGGTCGCTTTTATTATAGCATTAGCAGGATTATCTTTTCCTGCGATTTATTAGATCTTATTAATTTCTCGCCCCTTATATAACTCTCGGATAGATATAATATCGATTATAAGTCGTTTTTCTTTTATTATTCTAAGCTTAATAAGGCACTCGTAGAGCGAAAAAGAATCTATATATAATATAATAGGAACTCGGGCTAATCCTAGCTCGGCTATAATGCGATTTAGAGTTATTGCTAGGGAGATTCTAATATTAAATCCTAATAATATGCTATATATTTCTAAGGCGAGGATACTTTAGGTAATCCTCTTATATTTTGTAGAACTCTAATAGATAACGTTTCCTTTTATAACGAACTTATTTGCTATCCTATTTTTATTGCCTAGGATAATAATATATCTAATTTGCAAGGATAAGTCGTTATTATTTGCAAGTAATCTATCTATAAAAATAAATAATTTAAATACTAAAAGGTTAAGTAGGATATATATTAATCTACGCTGCTAATTATCCTTCTGCTATTGCAACTGCTTATTAATCCTCTAGCAGTCTTCCTTAGTAGGTTAGTATTACTAGGCGGTAATAGATAGGTCGAACGCAGCCTCTAGTTAGCAAATAGACGCAATATAGCCTCCTCGCGCGCGTTATTCGAGGTAGCTTTAAGCAAAATCAGGCTAGGAATAATTAATAACTTTAATCTTTATAGCCTAGCCTTTTTATCGAATCGCTAGCGAATTCGATATAAAATATAGCTATAAACTATTAAAATCTATTACGCTGCTAGGGGTTAAGTTTACCTAGGGTTTAGAGCGAATTCGGGCGGAATTTAGCTTAGCCTCTTTATGCTTATAGAAAGAATTAGTGCTAAGAATAATCGTATTATCGGTTTATATCCTAATAAAACTAAAATAAGTACGGCTAGAATGCAAAAGGAGAAGGCAGTTATTAAACGTAGAGGGTTATATATAAAGTCGTTATATATAGTACTCGAAATAAGTCTAAAACTAGTAGATACTAGACTCGGTAATGCTATATAATAGCTTAATAACTCGGATAATCGTCTAAGGTAGGTACTTATCCTAGAGTTCTTTTAGAAGGCTTGCGAGGATTATTTATTCTAGTATCGATTAGGATTATAGATAAGCCTAGGTAATATTGCGAAGGCATAACTTTATCCCCTAAGCGATATACGTTAGGGCTAAAGCTAAAAGCAATTATTAGCTAACCCTTTAGATTATAGGAGACTAGGTTAGGATCTCCTTCTTTCCGTTATTATTATATCCTGTAATAATTAGTTATAATTTTTTATATAGGTAATTAGTCGTTTTATCCTTAACTTTGCGGATAAATCGGGTATAAAAAATCCGAACTCCTTTATGCTAGGCGGGATCGAACTATTCGAAAGAGAAAACACCTCGGCTAATAAGGTCTATAATCTCCTTTTAGTCTAATGCTTTAAACAGGGGTCTAGGGGTTATAATCCTGCCTTTAGCGCAAAAACAAAGAGAGAGCGCTAAGTCGTCCTGTTTTTTCTTAGATATAAATTAGGTTAAGGCCTTTAGTAACTATAGCAGGTAAACCTCTAAACGCTAGGAAAACTAGGTCTATTTTTAGGCAGGTTTTATATTATTTTTATCCTATTCCTAGGCATCCTTTAGTTAGGTATTATCTAAAAAGTAAGGCTGTATATATATTAACTAAAAGACCTAGAGACTAGTCGGGGACTAAATCGTAATATCGTAGCTATCGATAGCCTCGAGGGTAAAAGGACTAGTCTAGCCGTCCTTTTCTCTCTAAACCTTAACCTAGCTTTATAATAGGAGTTAAAAGAGCGTTATTATATTAGGGCTATTTCTAGTAGATAGCGCCTCTTTTAGTTATCGAGATGCTATAATTTCTCGAAGACTCGTTATTGCTTTTTAAATAGCTTTAGCCCGTTCTCGAGTAGTTTTCGATAGTAGAGAATCCTAAGTAATCCTTAGATATATACCGAAAACAAGCAGAGTTAGAACTAAGCTATCTAGGCTAGCGGTATTATTTATAGCTTTAACTGCTATTTAGAGAATAGAATCTTATCCTATTATCGCTCCGATTTTAGTGCTAAGGATCTTATATGCCTGGCGGAGGGGGGCGTAGTATCTTTTAACCTTTCCTACGGACTAATACGCTTCTACTAGTACTTGCTAGCAGGTAATTCCTATTTATCGGGATTTATTCTAGAATTCCTTAAAAGAAAAATTCGTGCCTATATTATATTAGAGCGAATCCAGGGGTCCTAAGTACGTATCGATTTATATCGTCCTTAAGGCTTCCTAGGTATCCTTAGTAGATATTAAACGCAGGAATTAGGCGGCTTAAAAAGATATTATAGTATCGATAATATAAAGAACTAGTTTCCTACTTAGGTATATAACGTCTATAATAATCTCGAAATTAAACTCTTTATTATTATAAAGCATAAACTTAAATCGGCTAGGTGCTTTACTATATAACTAATAATATTAGTAGAACTTCGAGATGCTTTCGAGAGTAGTTATTAGTATTTTATATCCGGCTCTAGATAGAAGTTAGTATAATTATTGCGCTGCAGGGTATTTAAATTAGCGGTAAATTATCCTAATTTTGGATTTAGTTAGGAACGAAATCGCAGCGTTTTTAGGTTAAAGAAAGAACTAAGGGTATCCCTATTTGCAAATAACTAGTAGCGTTTTATCCTAGCTAATAAGCTTGTTTATTATATTCCGGAAGAAAATCTTTAAGCGATCTATATCTGCTAAAAAAAGAAGAAAAGGGGTAGGCGAAGTAAGAATATAAAAAGTAATATTGCTAAACGGAGTTTTAATAGTTATATCGCTAAGTATAAGTACGCTTTATCCTTCGCCGAATTTAATAGAATTAGTGCTAGTAGATGCTTTATTAACTATAAGATACGGTATTATTTTCTATAGGGCTTTAACCTAATTTCGTCTAGTAGTCGAAATTTATATAGTACTAGTATCGATTATAATTCCCTAAAAGGATTATTAGGAATATCGATCCTCGAGAAGAAATTACGAAGCTAGTACGGGTTCTATTACGTCTAATTTCGGGTTATAACTAGTAAGAAGGTATATAAATGCTAACGTAGAAAGAAACTAAGAGGCTTCCTATTGCCTTAAGGATATTCTTAGGGTTATTATTAATCGTATGCTATATTTTGTTATATAGCTTAAGTCCTTCGAATGCTATAATATAGGCCGTAAAGTCCTAAGGGCCGTTATCTAAAAATTCGCAGTATGCTATATATAAGGTCTTTGCCTGCTTTTATTTTTTAGGCGGGTATTTAGTCGACTAGCAACTAACCTTGCTATATATAAAATACTTTCGAGTCTAGTTCTTATTTAGTCTAAAATCGGATTAGACTCGGGTTATTTTTAAACTATCTTCTAACCGATTTTATATATTATTTTAATATCTGCAGTCTAGATAATAAATTGCGCTCTATTATAATATCTATTTAGCTTTATTCTTTACGATCGATATTTCTAGTACGGATTGCAAATCTGCTTATAAGTTCTCGATATCTTTAGCTAGTCGGAATAACGCAAACTTAAGCTCTAGTACTCCTTAATATATATTAATAATTATTATGCGCAAGGGAGTATCTCCTTTATATCCTTTTCTAAGGGCTTATTAATATAACTCTAGTTTATCGAATAGTTTCTAGAGAACCTTATATAGGGAGAGTTCTAAATTCGTCCTACGAATAGATTAAAATATAGTTAATATCTAGTTAGTAAAGTAGTATACGTAATTAATATCCGACTCGAAGTAATTCTTAAGTTAGTTATATTATATTATAAAGGTATTATACTATTTAATATAATCTATAAAGTACTACTATGCTTAGCTAGTCTAAATATAAGGGAAAATTAAATAGAAGTATCTAGGGGCAATCTTTAATAAAAAACAAATATTAAAAAACAAATAAATAATATTGTTAAGCAAATTATATAGTTTCCCTATAAAGTTCTTTATCTTATCCTAGACTTTAGTAAATTTAGTCGTAATATTATTATCGACGGGCAAGTTAGGAGTCGATTTTAGGGGTAATTTAATATAAAATTTAAATAGGATTATTTTAGACTTTTCCCGAAGTTAGATCGAACTCGAAGCGATTTCTTATAGAGTTTTTATATTATTCTAGTTAGGTTCTAGAAAGGCAGTATCTTGCATAAGTAGGTTTTAGAATCGATATAATATTAGGTATTAAGTTCGTCCTTAGGGAATATCCTTATCTATTATAGGTTCTATAGATTAAGTTATTTAGGGGTTCGTTTAGGGGATAGGTAAAGGTTCTCTTAGACGCAGTAGTAAAAGGTTCTAAATTAGTAGTATTCGCCCTCTAGTTAGCAATAGGGATAGATTTAAATTTAGTAAGTTTCTAGTTAGGGGTTATTATATCCCTTATAGAAGGGCATAGTAAGGTAGTCGGGTGCTTTTTTCGAATTACGCCTATTAATATATTAAAAGCAGCTATTACTCGAGTCGTTCCTAGTTTAGGATCCGTATAAAAAAGGGTCCTATTTTTGCGTTCCTAGGTCCTAGAAAGAATCCTCTGCCTTTAAGGAAACTTTTTATTAATTTTATTACTCTAGGATCCGCTAATTCCTAGATATTTTCGTCTTAGCTTTTAAAGGCATCCTAAAAATCCTTAAGGAGAAAAGTGCTAGAGCTCCTAGATAATTTTATAAAATATAAGATCTAAAGTTCGATATTAGTCGGATCTTAATATAAATTTAGGACGGGTTTATCCTAGTTTTCGATTCGTTTAATTAAGGTATCTTTTATTTTTCTTGCGAAATCCTAGAGGTTAATCTATATAATCTCCTAAGCGAACTCGGTATTCTAGGGTTATTATTAATTACCTTCTATAGTAATTTCTGCTAATATCCTAGTTATTATCGACGAGGATTCGTATCGATTTTACGGGTATTTTTATCTAGTATTAAAATAGGTTTCTAAAGGATTAAAACCGCAGGCTATAGGAGTCCGTTCCTCCTTAGTCTTAATATTACTCCTCCGAATAGTTAATATAGCTATAAGTTCCTAGATAGTTAAAACCGCGTACTCTAGGAGTCCGTTCGTATCTAAGAGGTCTATTAGCTTTCTCGGCTTAGAAACAGGCAACTTAGTCTAGCTAATCTATATATTATTAGACGTAGGACTTATATTAATAGCTAATAGTAATACTAATTAGTATAAGTAGGGTATTAATATATATTAGTATAATATAAGAAAGGACTCTACTTAAGTTAGCTTAGGTCCTTAATCTATTAATATCTGCTTATATCTATCCCTCTTCTTCCTCTATTAGAGAGGAAGATAAACTATATATATAATCTTAAAGGCATCTAGGTTAAACTAAAGGCAATATATAATTATCCTAAACTCCGTATAATCCGTATATATAGCCGCCCCCTTTCTCCTTTAAACTATTATCGCTACGATCTTAGTATAAACTTATTACGATATTATATGCTTATTATGCTAAGTTTAGGGGTAATCTACTTCCCCTTCTATACTGCCCCTATTATACTCCTATCTCCTATCTAAAGGGGCATAATACTTATGCGGAAAGGGGTAATATATACTATAATAGGGATAATATAAAATATCTAGCAGAAAGGGGTTTGCGTGCATTATAATTATAACTATTGCCGAGTTAGTAGTAAGAAAGGGGCTTATACGGAAACAGGTTATTCCGCATTCTGTAGCTGCGTCCCTAATTCTAACGAATACACAGGGGTAATATAAAGCGCTAATAAAATCTCGTGCAGGCTAGTTATAAGGAACTAGAAACCCTTAGGATAATAGGTCTCCCTGTAAATAAGGCTAGTAAAAGTAGAACTTATAATAGCAACTATAGGGTTAGAAACCTAGTAGGCAGCGCTACTATAAATAACTAGGTTATTTACGGAATAGATAATTAACTCGCGCCTGCTAGCGCGGACTAATATATTATAACGCATAAGCTATAAGGTGCTAAGAATAAATTCCTATATTAGCCTAGGAATTAGGTATATAATAATAAGCGTAAGCTACCTATTAATATTAGCAATAAAACGCATAATATCCTAAATTAATAACGTCTCCTTAAAATAACTATCTTAATCTCGACTAATTAAAATAGCTATCTAGACTATACGCAGCTAGGGGAGACGTATTCTCTTAAGCTAGTAACGTTAAACTAGCAATTCGCTTATAGTAGTATAGTAATTATAGCTATAGTCCGCCTGCGTATTAATAAAAGTAGTAGAGTTTATAAGCATAGGAAAAAAAAAGGCGCGGTATCTATATCCCTCTTAATTTCCTTAAATTATATTACTAAACTACTATTAATATCCTCGATACGACTACTTGCCCCTAGTAAGAGACTTATTATAGGAGTAGTATATTTCCCGCCTAGCCTAGAGAAGTATTAGAAGTATCTACTATATCTATAAAACGCATACGCGATATAGATAAGCAATACGCTAGATAGAGGTTGCAGGACTTTAGAAAGTGCCTAGGGATACTATAGCAAAGGTATATATTATTAATATAGCGCTGCTTAATTATATCCGAGCTAACCTATATTGCTTAGTAGCAGGTATTAGACTATTATAGATAGCAGGCAGTAGGTTAAGAGGAAGTGCCCGCGCTATAGATATCCGTTATTAGGGTATCTAGGTATAGATGCGTCTAGCTAGTTAGAGGAGCCTTTTTAGTATTAGAATAAGCCTTAAGGCGGAAGGCTTTAATATTAATAGTAATAGACCTAATACGTATTACTGCCCTAGCGTAGTTATTATAGGGGATATTACGCTTAATATAGTATTAATATAACTTAGATAAAAGGGAGTAATAAAGGCGTTAGACTTTAATAACCTTATTCTATAAGGCCCTACTTAATAGGGATAACTTAGCCTTAAAGCAAATAAGAAAATCCGAAAAGGACTTATTAGGGCGCTATATAAGTTTTTCTAGCTCTGCTAGAGCTATCTGCTAATAGTAGGGGTCTATAAAAACGCTATTAAGGTAGTTAAGGAAGTACTCTATATTATATCTATATTCCTCCTCTTGCTCGAAAAAGGGGGCTACTTTAGCTTATATAAATAGCGCAAGGTACTAGTATAAAAACACCTACTAGTCGTAAGTAGTGCTAATAAACTCCTAGTTAGCAATAAGCTTATACGCTATAAGGGAGCGCTATACTAGGAATAATATCTTATCTCTATCGAATAGCAATCTAGGCAGTAGCGGCTTATGCTTAGGGCGGCTCGACTGCGCTATTGCCTGCTGCTCTAACTATAGCATAGTATCCTGCTACTATAAAACAATTTATTAAAGCTTAGCTACCTGCTAAGATAATTAAAGGTATATATTAGGGTCTGCTATAGTAGAAAAAAAAAAGTAAAAAAGGAATTAATCTTTATTATTTATAAGGGTCTGGCCTAGTACTATTATAGAATAGCGACCTAAATAGTAATAATAAAGATAAAGAAAAAGAAAGGAAGGATATAATATATAGTAGGGGGTAGGGCTATATACGCGCGGCCTATACGCGTAGATAAGTTATCCTCGCGTAGTATAACAAGATCCGGGCAAAGCCCGGATCCTTTATACTGTATTATACTTTAAAATTATAATAACTCTTCGAAGCTAGTTAAAAAGAGCTAGAAAAATTAGTAAAAGAAAAAAACTAAAAACTTACCTAGGGGTATTTTTTCCTTATTTAAAGTAGAAGGAATTTAACCCTGATTTTTTGCTCTTTTAATGCCTTTTTTAAATAGCTTTTTTGGCTCTGTATTATACTTTAAAATTGTAATAACTCTTCGAAGCCGGTTAAAAAGAGCTAGAAAAATTAGTAAAATAAGTATAAAAGTAAAAAAAACTTACTAGAAAAGTTATTATCTTTAACTTGTATCTCTATATTATTAGTTTCCAGGGCTATTAAATCCGAATTAATATAGTTAGAGAGAATTATATCGTTTGCAGCCGAGGAAAGAAAGGCTTTAAGCATATCTTGTGCTATAAGGTTAATAATATACGCTATATAGCGCATATTACCTTTAAAGCTCTCCGAAAAAAGGCTATAATAAGCCTCTTTATACGAGTTAGCAAAGGTATTATTATTACTAGCGTTATCTCTCGTAAAGCTATAAGAAATTAGTAAAAAAAACTAGTAAGTATAAAAAAACATACCTGAAAATAGTCGAATAATTTAAAGCTGGATAAGGGCTTAAAGCTAAAAGAGCTTCTTAAGGAATATAAACGCTAGTATATTATTCGGATAATTCGTAAAAGCCTAGGTTTTTTAATATTAGTTTAAAAAAAATTAAAAAAATAAACTTACTTATAAGGTGTTACGGCCTTGGAATAACAAGTAAATATATTATAGGCACTATAAATAAAGATTCTAAGATAAAGAGAAAAGAGGAAAAAGGGGGCATAAAGCTGTGCGCACTAAGAAAGACTATATATACGGCTACACGTGATCTAGGGTCTATTAGGGCTATAATTAAATAGTTAGTGCCCTCGTAACTATAGCTACGTGGCCTAAAGGGTCAGTATTTGTGCGGCGCGTAACACTACCCCCTGAATAAGGCCTTAATATGCCTATTAAGGCGGGTATCGCCGGACGCGGGGAGCTGCTGCAGTTATCGTTGTACGGTTATCGTCGTCGTCGTCGTTATATAGTTTATCGGCCGCGGCCGCTGCTAACTACTTAATTAAATTTACAGGGGGCCTAGGGGCATCTACGTAACGGTTATAGTACTCTTGCAAGGCGATAGGCGCGTTCTTAAAATTTCGCGCGGGATACTACGTATTATCGGGATTATAGCCCTGCTATTATACCTAATACTCTAGACGCCGGTTCCTCCCTATAAGACGAGAACGGAGAACGTAATCGACTTCCTACTTAGGTATACTGTAGACTTCTTTAGGTTTAGGAGGCAGAACTATTTAATCGGGCAACAGGTTATCTAGGGCCTTGCGGAGCCAGTCGGCATAGAATAAGTTAGTTATCTTATAGCTATCTAGCAGGTCGAGAATATAGCTAAAGCCTTTTTTATTAGTAATCGTAAATAGACCGGACTACTAGGCGTCGAGACGAGTCGTCGGGGCGACTATGCTAAATCCCTTCTATCGTAGGAAGACTTTATCCCTAATAGTAAAGTCTATAGGACGTCTTTTCTTATCGGCCTGTTATTTTTGCTAAGCCTGGGTACGGGCTGCAGTATTATAAGCCTATTGCTATACCTCCTGTGCTCGAGCTACGAGGCGGGAGGCGATATAGGCAGGGTTCGTAGAATTATCGGGGGTCGAAGAACTATTTAATCGAGGCAAAGAGAGAGGGTTTCTAACGTCTCTGCTAAGTGCTACTATTAAGGGGGCTATACTAATCGAAGCGTACTAGGAAGAGTTATACGCGAAGTCTAGCGCTAGCAGATAATTGCTCTAGTTATCTTAATGCTTATCGATATAGAAGCGTAGCCTCTAATCTAGATACTAGTTCGTAACCTCGATACTGCCTTATATCTGCGGGTAGAGGGCGCTACCGTAGCGATGCTTTATGCTAGTAAAGTCGTTAATTTTCTTTAGGAATAACGAGATAAAAGGACTAGCATTATCCGTAATCTAAGCAGTTAGCAGGCCGAAGAAGCGGTATAGGTGCTAGAAGTAACGGCTAGCAAGGGTCTCCGAGGTATTATTCTTTTTTCTAGGCAACGTAGTAATAATCCGGCTAAGCTTGCAGATAAAGGTCTAGACGTAGTCGTATCTATAGCGGTCTATAGGCATAGTCTTTCCGTTGCAAGTAACGTGCTCCTAAACGGCGGTCGGTACTAGCAAAGGGTATAGGAGTCCGGGGGTCTTATTACGGGGGGTCTTGTTTCTGCAATAGTCGTAGTAGTTGCGGATATACCTCTAGACGTCCTGCTTTATCTAGGGCTAGTAGTAGTCCTATTATAGTACCTTAATTATCTTGTTTTAGCCTTTATAAGCAAAGATCGGAGGTTTATAGGCTTTGCGAATTAGGGCTATGCAGAGGAATAGTCGTCTATTAGCAGTCTATTCTAGGATAATTAAGTGCTTGCTATAGTAGCCGAGTTCTTAAATCGCGTTTTCTTCTTAAATAAGCGTAGCGAGGTTAGCACTATAGGGGGTTGCGGCATTAGGTAGACGAATCGGGGCGATTATCGGGGTAACTTCCGGGAGGTCGAAACCGAGAGACTCCGGCTTAATTAATTAGCTTATCCGTTCTTCCTTTTCTCTAGCTTTAACTATAGGGTATTCGACTATCTTATGCGAGAGAGCATCTATAGCTATATTTAGTTAGCTAGGGCAATAAAGAAAACGGATATCGAATTAAGCTAGGAAGTTGGACTAATAGACTTATTAGACCGAGAGCAACCTCTTTATTAAGAAGTATACTAGGGCCTCGTAGTCTATAACGATATCGAATTTCTAACCGAGGAGTTCTAGGTAGAAGTATTCGAGGCTCTAGATAATAGCGAGGAGCTTATAGTCTTAGATCGGATAGGCGCGTTTAGCAGGGGATATAGTCTTAGAGAAGAAGCCTATAGGCTTCTAGGTCGAGTCGGTCTATTATTGCTATAATATACTAGTAGTTGCGTTCTAGGAGGCGTCGGTCTTAAGTCGGGTCGTTAGTTTAGGACGGAAGAAGGCGAGGATAGGAGCTTTAGTTGCGAGCTTCTTTATTTAATTAAATGCTTCGCGCTATTCCGGTCTAAGTTTAAAGGGCGTATCCTTCCTAAGCAGTCGGTTTAAGGGTTCGGCGGTCGTACTAGCGTAATAGCAGAAAATCCGGATAAAGTTGCAAAGACCTATAAAAGAGCGTATAGCTTTACGGTCTCTAAGGTCTTCGAACTTCTAATCCGTAATAGCCTGTACCTTGCGGGGGTTAATACTAAGTCCTATGCTAGCGTATAGCATTACGCCGAGGTAGTTAACCTTAGTAACGTTAAACCGAGACTTTTTAATATTACCCTATAGATTGGCCTAATAAAGGCGCTAGATAACCTTATAGCATTCGATCTAATAGTCTTCCTCGTTATCGTTATCCGTATAGATTAGGACGTTATCTGCGTATATACTAGCATATCGATCGAGGAGGTCGTAGAGTTAGGCATTAATAAAGTTCTAGAACTAAGCAGGGCTAACCTTTAATCCGAACGGAAGGACTAACTAACGGAACGTACTAAACCTAGTACGGAATGCTATTAGGTATTCGGAGGCCGGGTCGAGACGGAGGCGGTAGAATGCCTAGATAACGTCGATCTTAGAGAAGCGTTTCGCGGATTAGCAGTTAAAAGCAGTACTATTAAGAGAGGGGGCGGGTAAAATACGACTCTTTAGGTAGTCGTTTATCTAATAGTAGTCGATATAGAAACGTCGGGCCGTAGAGTACAGCTTCGGCGCGAATAGGATAGAGGCAGTATGCGGGCTAGCGTTAGGCTTAATAAAACCTATCTCGAGCAGATAATCTATAGTCTCTTTCTCTAATAGCAAGTATTTAATCGGAGTGCGATAAGACGGGGGACTAGCTAGGTAGAGGGGTTTCTTAAGTTCTAGCGTAATATCGTAACTAGGATAGGGACTCGCAAGAGTATATGCTTCCTTCTTGCTAAAGAAGCCTTCTATATGCGCAAGGGGCTGCGGAATTAGGCTGCGGACTAGGGCAACCTAATTAGGGTCTTCTCCTGCTAGGAATAGGATCTCTTGGCCTTAATATATGCGACTCGCAGGACTAAGCTTCGTAATCGAGACCTCGGGCAGGTCGGGGTCGTCTTCTAAGGGTATAGGCTAGGTCGGCATTAAGGGAGTTAATTCCTCCTATTATATCTGTTAGGGATCCTCTTAGACTGCTTGGATTAATTAGTCTCGGCAGTCCTAGTCGTCTTCCTAGGGGTTAGTCGGGTTAAGGGTCTTAGTCTAGGTCGGGGTCTAGGCTAGCTTCTTTTTCTTCGCGGGCTATACGAAGTTATTATTCTTCTATAAGCGTTAGAGGATCTTATACTTCTTCTCGTCTGCTTTAATTAATTAGTTCTGGCGTTCTACGTTAGCCTAAACGGCCGGGTCGATCTGCCTATTAAGTAAAGGCGTCTTAGGCAGAAGGATTAAGAGGGAGTACTTAGCAAGGGCAGGGAGGTTATTAGGCTAGATAAGCTTTTAAGCGGCATAGTCGAGTAGTAGTTTCTTTTCGGCTAGCTAGTATAGGCTAATAAAGAGATCCTAGGCATAATCGGTAACTTAGAAGGTCTCCTAGGGAAAGGACTGGCTATCGATTATAAGGGTTGCAATTAACTGCTTACGCACGGAACTAGCTAGGCGGCCTTGGAAATCGACTAGGGGGACTGGACTAACTAGGACGAGTTCGGCATTAAGGCGTTTAACGGCCTGCTTGGCGAATTAGCGACTAATAAGGAGATAGGCATCTGCTCTAGTATTATAGAGAGATAAGGCTTAAAGAGCAATTCTATTAATTTAAACTTAACTATTAATAGTAAACGACTCTCCTACCTTCTTCTCTATACGTAAGACCTTTAGGACTATTAAGGAGCCTTATAATAGTCCTACTCTTTTCCCGAATCCGAGTCTTTAGAGGTAGTCGGTAGCGGCATTAGCGTCCTCCTTAAGCCCGAGATCCGGGCTCGGTCGGAGCAATCTTTAGCTATATAGCCCTTCTTTCTATAGATAAAGCACGTGCTATTATCCTAGTAGACCTTCTTTTTATCCTCGGAGAGAGCCTTGCCTTTTTCCTTAGATATTATTATTAGGGTCTTCTTATTTTCCCCTGCTAGCTTATCTTTATAGCGGGGAGTACGACTACTTGCTCGCTAGGTCTCCTATCGGACGGCATCTCTCTTTTAGCAGTAGACCGAGTCCTTAACGTAGCCGCAAAAGTCTTTATAGGAGAGGCTATTATCCTTAGTCTTAGTTAATAGGCTAGAATCTAGGTCGGTCGGAAAGTAGTCCTAAAGCGTATACTTTATTTAATTAAATAGTATACGGGTCTTAGCGGCTAGGTTATCGAATTCCGTAATAAATTCCTAGATCTCCTATTTGCTAGAGATCGAGAAGTTTAAATAGCAGAGGCAATTAGCGGCCTCTGCGAACTTATTCGGATTGCTATAGGCGGACTCGAGATACTAAATTATCTCGGCTAGTCTGGAGAAGGGTTATTCTATAGAGTCGTACTAGGTCTTAAGGGTTTTATAGGCCTTGCCCTCGAGGGAGCGAAATAAAAAGCCTATCCTATCTTCCTCGTCCTAAAAGGTAGCCTTATTAGTTCTTATCTTATCTTTTAAGTTAGTTAGAAAGGCGCTAAACTCGCCTTTCTTTCTAGAGAACGTTCTAATATCCTTATAGCGAGTCTTAGCCGAGTTAGAGTAAGCCGGGTTTAGTTATCCGATAGCAGCAAAGATAGGCTATGCGGCCTTTCTAGAGGGGACGAAAGCAGTAGATCGATCCGCAAAAGCTATCGAGGCTTCTTTACGGCGGGCGGGCTTAGGGGTCTATTAGCTCTATAAGTTAGCAATCTGCCGCTAGAGAGCCGCTAACTAGGACTATAGGTCCTAGTTAGTCGGGGTCGTTAAGGAAGAAGCTATAATTAAATAGTCTTCGTCCTTAATATTATAATCTTAGTCTTAGGGGTTGTATTCTAATTCTCTCGAGGCTAATCTTGCAGAGCGTCGAGGAAAGGTCTAGTCTTAGCTTCTAGATATATATTAGGAAGCGGGTCTAAGTCTTGGGTCTTGTTCCTCGGAGCCTGATTAAATAGTTTAAAAGGTCCGGGAGTCTTCTAGGGTCTCGGCTGCCTGTCTTAGCAACGAAAGGTCGTAGTCTTAGTCTTAGGTCGTGTTATACAGGTATTTTGCGTCTTCGTACAGGACGTAAGGCTAATACGTATTTATAAACCGCTCGTTAGCAATATATTAATCTTAGAATAGTATTACGGCCTTAGAATAATAAGTAAATATATTATAGGCACTATAAACAAAGATTCTAAGATAAAGAGAAAAGAGGAAAAAAGGGGCATAAAGCTGTGCGCACTAAGAAAGACTATATACACGGCTACACGTGATCTAGGGTCTATTAGGGCTATGATTAAATGGTTGGTGCCCTCGTGACTGTAGCTACGTGGCCTGAAGGGTTAGTATTTGTGCGGCGCGTAATATAAGGTAATAGTTTAACGTAAAATCCGAAGAGATATACGTTAAAATAATACTAATATACGCAGCCTGAGCATTAGAAGTCCAGATATTAAACGTTAAGTTAAATAATCCGAAGTTTTTAATATATTAATTTAGCTTATTATTAAGCAAATTTCGTTTTTCTTCGAATTCTTTACTTAAAAGCTCTTTAATTTTTGCTAGGTAGATTTTTACATAGTCCCTATTTTAAAAATTAGTAATAAAAGTTAAAATAAATAAATAAATAAAATTACTTAAAAATAACTTACTGGTTATAAAACGTTAAAAGCTCTAAAAAAGAGTCCGAGCTTATAGCGTTAAAAGAAATATTATTGCTTATTAAAAAGGATAAAATCCTTTTATAAGCCTCGGTTAAATTAAACTAAAGTTGTTGTTTTTTTGCTGTATATTCTTTAAAAAAATCCGGTCTTTCTCCTTAGGGCTCTAAAAAAATAATTAGTAAATAAGTAAATAAGTAAATAAATAAATAAATAAACTTACTTCTTTTTCTTCCTTGTTTTTTACTTTCCTTACTAAAAGCTATGCCTTCGTAGCAAAGAAAATAATGCCTACCTAAGTTAGAGTTAATTTTCTAATCGATTGCATACTTAAAAGTCTTATTA
>LKCN02000004.1:2463169-2488157 GCA_001633055.2 Ophiocordyceps polyrhachis-furcata BCC 54312 | reverse complement strand
TTGTTTTTTTGCTGTATATTCTTTAAAAAAATCCGGTCTTTCTCCTTAGGGCTCTAAAAAAATAATTAGTAAATAAGTAAATAAGTAAATAAGTAAATAAGTAAATAAATAAATAAACTTACTTTTTTTTCTTCCTTGTTTTTTACTTTCCTTACTAAAAGCTATGCCTTCGTAGCAAAGAAAATAATGCCTACCTAAGTTAGAGTTAATTTTCTAATCGATTGCATACTTAAAAGTCTTATTACAACTAAAATAATTACTAAATATAGTTAGAAAGTAAAAGGAATATAAGTAAGTTTACTTACGTTATATAAGTATATAAAACTCGGCGTTATTACTATAAGTTAATTAGTAAAAGCTTTTTAGTAAAAAGCTTTTGCTAAAAAATATAAGGCTTAAGCTCTAAATCAGGGCCTAACTTAAAATCCGGCTAGTTGTAAATCGAAGCTAAATAATCCGTTTTTTCTACTTGTTTTTTAAGATTTTTTCCTTTTTTAATTTTTTTTCCTATATAATTTATTAGTTTCTACTATTTAGTATAGTTACTAATAGTAATAGTAATTTTATAATACCTTTTTCTTTTTCAGATATAAAAGAACCTTGCGAATTAATGCCTAAAGTAGGCTGCAAAGAACGTTAAAAAAACGAGGAAGCTTTACTTGGCCCCGGGTTAGGCCCTAGCTCAGGGCCCTGCTCGATAATTCTAAAGGAATCACCCTCGGAAATAGCCGAAGCAATAGAAGGCTTATAAGAAGCAGATATTGCGAAGAGTTACAGAGTAGGTTAAAGAACTTAAAAGAGGAGAGAAAGAGCTTTTAAATAGTATTTTTTTATTAAATTTAGTTGCGAAACTGTTAAGGGGCTAGCTATAAGGAAGCACGCTTAGGCTAGACTGAGTATATTTAATTACGCATGCCGCTCTAAAGGAAGCGGGCTACCTAGGGCTATATATATATATCTAGGTCCGATCTTAGGGAGCGGGCTACGCACTCGTAGCTGCGTATCTTAGGGGGGATGCTGCGCGTAATAGGGGCGTAGCCGAGATAAGGGAACTATCGTAAGATAAGTGCATCGCGTAGGCAGGAGGGCGGAGTCCGTAGCCGTACGGGCGCCTTTCCTGAGGTCAGGAGGTAAGTTTAGGTTATATAACTAGAACTACACTAAGGTCGAAGACCCTTATAGAAACGAAGAATTTATAAGGAAAAAAAGAAGAAAAGAAAGGAAAGAAAAGTTATAAGGGAAATTCTCTACCTTATACTACTAGGAAAGCAAAACTTTAGTACAAAAAGTACGTGGCTAGAAAGCGCTAAAGCTTCTAGTATTTTCTAGTATTTTGCTACTTTTTAGAAGTACTTGCGTTATTTTTTTCTTAGCTTAACTTAAATACCCCTTGCGTCCTCCTTAGTAATCTTAACACCTATTATCCTTTATAGGACCTTTATAAATAATCCTTACTATAAGTCCTTAAGTTCCTCTAGATTATAAGATAACTATGCCTTAAACTCGTTACTCCCCTATATAAGGTTACTTAGGAAATATATAGCCGCTAATCAAGTACTATCGACTTTATCTAGGCGTTTCCTAGCTATTTCCTAACCTTCCTTAGCCCTAACCTCGACTTTAAGAGTTCTAATTATATACTATAATCCGCCTCCTTTAACCTTAATCCCCCCTTAGATATAGCTTATACTAGGCATTAGAAGTTATTTAATAAAGATATCCTCCTTGCTAAAATACGCAATAGGCTCCTACTTTTCTAGGCGCTTATAGGTTTACTAGATTAAATAAACGCTACTCTAGGCTAGCTATACTAGGAACTTAATACTATAGCAACTATTATAGTCCTATCTCTTCCCTAGCGAATTAGCCCTAAGTCGTACCCTTAGTAGATATAAGAGGTTAATAAGGCAGTATATAATATAAAGCAAGCTAGGCAAGTATAGTAAGCAAACCCTAGCCTATTTTAATAGCAGGCCCTAGGAGATAAAACTATTATTTTAAAGGCTACTATTTATAAGGCAAAGTATAATAACTAGCAGGATTTTCTTAATAGTATATTTAGTAACCCCTAGACCCTATAGTCTATAACTAAGTAGGTTTGCTTATAGAGCTAGACCCTTTTAGAACTAACTTATATACTTATCTTATAGTATAATACGTCTAGTAGCCTATAGTTATCCTATAAAGGAAAGACTAAACTGCTTGCTAAAAAGTTCTTTCCCTTAAACCTAGTAAATATACCCCTTTTTTCCCTTAAGAACCCCTTCCTAGCTATTAGTATTGCCCCTAAGGTTAGCGAATTTAAAGTCTACTCTGCTTTTTTTAGCATTGCTTCCTAGAAATCGGCTAGTCCTAATAAGATCCTAGTTAGCTTCCTTAAAAAGTACGGCCTACTATTAGTCTCCTTCCTTACCTTAGTCCTCTATAGTTATATTGCATATAGCTACTTCCCTACTTAATATAAAAAATCAAATATTATAGTGCTTTAGAAGGCAGGCAAGAGCCTAGAGGTCCTATAGACCCCTTAGGGTTATAGACTAATCTTGCTTCTAAATATAGTTAGAAAGGTCCTAGAGACTATTTTAGTATAAAAACTATCTTATGCTTCTAAGGCTACTATAGTTCTCCTCTTTAAGCAAATAAGCAATAGACCTTGCTGCTCTACTAATAGTATACTATTTATACTTACTAAAATAGTACGTATAGCTTAGGCTTAATAGGGCTTTATATTACTCCTTATACTCGATATAACTAGCGCTTTTAACTATATATTATATAGCAAGCTTATTACTACTTTTAACTTCCCTAGCTTTCTCCTTTAGCTTACTATGCTTATCTATAGCTACCTTACTAACTATACTTCTAGGCTTAAAGTCGATAGCCGCCTATCTAAACCCTTTATTATCGAAAAGAGAGTCCTCTAAGGGTCCTTAATATCCTTAATCCTATTTATCTTATATATCTCCTCCCTTTACTACTAACTCGAATAATAAATCGGAATTATTCCTATTAAATTTTTAGATAATACAAATATTATTAGCACTAGCTATACGCTATAATAGGTTTAGGACTAGTTAGTCCTAGTATAGGAGGTCTGCTAGGATTAGGCCTAGGAGTACGAAATATTGTTTTAACCCCTTAAAAGCAAACTCTTTTACTTTATACGCGCTTATAAAGCTAATATAAGCCCTCTTACCTTTAATAGCTCTATAATAGCCCTTATATAGAAGGCTTGTATACTTAGCGTTTAGATTTATCGGAAGCTTAAGTAGAAGGCTTACTTATACTAACTTATATAGAAGCTCTAGAAATAGCAGCTTATACTAACTAACCTTGCTATATTTATATAGGGTTTCTCTCTTATCCGCGCTCGTAAGATCTATACAAAAGTTATCTAATTAGCAATCGCTTATAGCGCTACTACTTTGCTCCTATTATAGTCTTATTAGGCCCCCCTTATAGTCCTATTTATAAAGAATTATCTAAGGTCTAATTTAAATGCCTTAGGGTTATTACTAGAGCTTATAGGGCTACCCCCCTATACTATATAGAGTCCAAAGCCTTTATTCCTTTACTTGACTTTTACCTCTTCTACTGCTCTGCTTGTACTTTTTAGCTCCTCGAGGCTAATAGTATTACTACTAGTATCCGAGCCGCGTACGCCTAGGTCTCCTAGCGTTTCTAGCCCTATTATAGCCAACCCCCTGCCCTTTATATTATACTCTAGTTACTAAGGGATTCTATAATATAATAGGCAGGGTTACCTAACCCTAGCTTATAGTTATATTAGGACTTATAAGAGCGTTTTTAGGCTAAATAGCTCCTTTAATAAAATTTCTAAGAAGGCCGCCTTAAGCACTATAGCTAGTTTTATAGATAGGCAACTAATAAACGCCCTTAATTTAAACTACGCCTTGCCCTTAACTTATATACTGCCTTTCCTAAATTCTTTAATAGCGTCCTAGTATAGCTGTAGTCTAGTAGGATTAGGCTAAACTATTTTCTTTATATATACTGCATCCCTAATATTCTATCCCTATATTACCCCTATAGTACTAGCGAGGACGAGACTGCTAAGCACCTATTCCTCTACTGCTTCTATATAAGCGCTTAGAGACTCCTGCTTTTTAACCTAGGCCCCCTAAGGAACCAGGCTAACCTTATTTATCTTCTTAGCCGCAAGGTCTCTGCTAGCAAGCTAGCTCTATAGTTTATATAATTACATTGCCTATATTAGTTCGATCTTGCCCTAATATTATTTAGAACGAGCCCTGTCCCTTACGCCTATAACTGCGACCCTGTTTAAGGGGTTGTCCAGGCCCTCGCCTCGGAGTCCCTGCCGCTACTAGGGTTACGGCCAGGGTCCCTCCTCCTGGACTCTTCTCCCCCCCCCTCCTGCTATTGCCGCCCCCTTCTCTACTAATACCCTCTCCTCCTCTACTCCCTCCCTGCAAGCCTCCTGCTCCCGACTTACTATCCTGTATTTTTGCTATAAGGTTACTATTAGGGTAGGGTAGCACGGGTTTAGGCAGGATCTAAAGGGCGTATAGTGCCTAGAGGCATGGACCTGCCGCCTTAACAGTCTACAGACCTCCTTAGCACTATAACGCAGTCTCTATACCTGCCGACCGTGCTCTTCTTATAGAGTTTCTAGTAGGATCGGGCTTATCCTAAGGTATCCGTACTTCGTAAGTATTATGCTCGGGATTATCCTATCCTAGGTAGAAAAAATACGTATCTATTTACTTATCCTATTTATAACTCTTAGTTCCTTCTACTATGCTATTAGGCTTGCCTAATAGTTATAAGCCTAGTCTATAGAGCTTATTTAAAAACAAATACGAATAAGAAAACCTCTTAAATAGAAGAGTAAAGTTAGTTATAATACTATTTTATATAGCAGGTTTATTTTGCTTAGTATTTTCTCTATACTTAACCCTAGAAAATAAAAACTATATAAATAGATATAGTATTTCCCTTATCTTCCCTCTCTTTTATAATAGAATCTATTAAAGATATCCTAACTTATATCTATACCTTAAAGGGTAAACTTAACTAGACTCCCTAGTTAAATAATATTAAATTCTTAGTATTAAATATAGATATTTAGCAGTACTATAATCCTAAGTCTATAGTTAACTTTATCCCTATTACAACTCTCGACGAAAGGGCTATATCTGCGCAAATCTAAGTCTAGACTAATAGCAAAGCAGAGGAGAGAACTATTAAAAAAGGGCTTGCGTATATAAATAACGCAATAACCTCTTTAATTTTAGAAACCTTCTAGATCTATCTCTTAGGCTAGGTTACTCCTAGAAAACGGATTAAGGAATTAAAATAACGACTCCTTCTAGATGCTAATAGTAAAAAACAAATTACTAAATAATATTACCTCTTAGTTATCGAGAAAAAGGGATCTAGAGATTAGCTCTACTAGTTATTATCCTTTAATAAAGCAGTTTAGGATTATATAGACCTTAATATTACGCAAATTAAAAAACACTAAATATAATAAGACTTTCTCTTTTGCCTTAAAGACTCCGACTTACTATAGGTTTAGTCTTATATAGTTATAATAAGAATGCTAAATATATATAACGATAAATAAACTCTAATTAGAACTATAATCGCTAACTTTTAATCTATCTATTAGTCCCGCGTGCTTCTCTCTAGCTAACCTATAGTTAACTAGGCTTAGGCGAGATAATTATAGCCTAAAGTTACTTGCCCTTGCGGTCTTTATTCGTTAAGGTATCTAGATAATTAGTAGCAAACTTATTATACTTTCTGTTTTATATATAATAAGAACCCGCCGAAAGGATAGATATGCAAGGAACCTGCGAAGAAGAAGATCGAGCAATATTTTAAGTTAAATCTAGAGGAGAAGGCTAAAGCCCTTATATAGTTACCTTCTTCTACTGCTAGAAATAAAACGAGAATCTTTAAAGTCTCGAATTAAGCCTCGAAATAAGTTTTATCCCTATCTGCAAATCCTATTCTTTATTAGCCTTTAGTTAATCTCTATAGTAAGATAAATAATCTTTAATAGTATATAATTTACGACTCTAGCATAAATATTACGGTTATTAATTATCCTATTTAGTTTAATAATAGTACTTTTTAAGATAGTATTTTAGAAATAGTAAGAGTTAGCAAATAGTTTCTTCGAGTTCTAGGCAAAGGAATAGTTACTATTCCGCTTCTCTCTAGGGATATCTTCCGCCTTATAGATTGCTAGCTTATTTCCTAAATGCTAACTAGCGTATTTGTAGCGCACTAGGGTATCTTAAAAGGCATTTTTTAGGATTAGGAAAAGAATACTCTTTACTATAAGGCTTTTAAGGTTACTCTTCTTAAAATATCCCGTATTAATAACTAGTACGTTATTATAATAAAGCAATTTCCGGACTCTATAGTTAATAATATTACGAAATAGATTAATATTAAAAAGAATATAGCCTTATAGTATTAAAGACTTAGTTATCTAGGATCTAAAGCGCTTAAATACCTAATAATAGGTATTCCTAAGGATAGGATTATTCGAATAACGGACTTATATACTATCTGCAAAACTAGAAAAGCAAAACAAACTATTTCTCGTAATAAACCTAAATATCGCCTATAATAACCAGGTTTTTAACTAAGTTTTAATCTTTATCCTAGACCTTATAAATCTTAAACTAGTATAAAATACTTCGCTTTATTTACCTATATAACAATAGGAATAAGGTTTCTTTTCCTAGTCTCTTAAAAGACTAAAATTTAATAAATTTATAATAGGCTATTTGCATATCTTACGAGATAGTATAACCTTCCTATCCTCGCTCTAGTTACTAATAGGGAGAAGGCTCTTTTAACTAAGGACTAAGTTATAATTCTTAAAAATAAAGGGATCCGAATTATTGTCTCTGCCCTATCTACCCTAATACAGAATAGATATACAGAAAGATTAGGAGCAATTATTAAAGAAAAGGCTCGTTTTCTCTCGATTTAATCTAGACTTCCCGATATTTTATAGCTAGAAATTTATAAAACAGCCTTATATCTTTTCAATATTACTCCTATACGTCGAGACTTAATAGATAGTCTATATATAAGGTAGTAGCGCTATTTAAAAGATTATAACCTAGTATATTAATATATCTAAGATCTACAACTATCGATTAGTTATTTAAGAGCTTTTAGGTGCATCTTTTTTCCTATAATAATTTCCGCTCTAGAATATATTAAATATACTAAGATACAGAACCTATTATAACCTCGGGCATATATTAGTTACCTTATTAGTTATCGAGGGACTTACTAGTATATTATCTAGATTTTATCTATCCGAGAAATAAAAATCCTAGTATTAGCAAATATTACTTTCGATAAAAAGATATTCTTCTCTATAGAAAGAGAGGAGAATGCTAAGGCCTTTGCTATATATTCTTATAATATTCTTAGATAACTCTCTGCTATTCCTTAACCTAACTAGGAGGAAGAATTTAAGGTTTCTTACTTATTAGAAGAAATAGAGCAACCCTCTAAATAAGACTCGTTTTTTACTCTAGAAAAATCTGCTTCTAAATCTTAGATGCAGAATTTTCCTACCCCTCTAATCTCGGAATTATTACTAAACGCGTTGCCTTAAGGGGGTAATAACTCTCTGCGTAAGAAAACACTACTAGACTCGTTAACGCAAGGGGGTAATAATATAGAAGACCCTCTAAATCCTACGGACGCACTTATTAATGCAGAATCTCTAATCCTATATAGAACCTATTATTAATAAGATACGTTAGAAAGCGTTAATCCTATAAATATTATAACTATATTTCGCTATTGCTAATAACCTAGAATTAACTTTATTGCAATAGTTATTAATAATGCGTATAAGGTTTCCTTTCTAGAAAAGGATATACTAATACTACTAATAATAGTATACTAGGCTAGGGCATCTCCCTTTCGACGTAAATAGCTTTAAGCTATAAAGGATAAGATTGCCGCGTATAAAATCCAAGGTACTTAAAAGGAAGTGCCTTAATAGGAGACTAATAACTGCCTAATTTCAACTAAGTAGGTATTTACCTATAAAATAAATATAAATAGCGTTATTAAGAGATTTAAAGCCCGTATTATAATTTGCGGAAACTAATAACTACCTAATAGTACGGATATATATATAGCGATACTTCGAGCGAGAACGTTTCGACTTATAGCTATAATTTATACTTAGGATAATCTCGAAATAAAATAGTATAATATTAAGACTGCGTTTCTTAATACTACTCTCCTAGAACTAGTATAGTATTATATGCCTCTAGGATTTAAGAAGCAGGGCAAATGCCTTTATCTACTTAAAAGTCGTTATAGTCTTTGCATAGCACTACGTTTATAGTATAACCGCCTTATAGCCTTTTTTAAATTAAAGGGTGCTATCCGACTCTGCAAAGATCCGTATATCCTTCGCTATAAGAACGTTTAGATCTTTTTCTTTATAGATAATATAGTTAAGTCTTTTAATAATTATTTTCGTTATTAATAGGAAGAAATTAACTAAGCCTTTTGCAATAAATTTTGCGTTTCTTTCTTTAGAGATGCTAAATAGTTTCTTAGTATAGAGATTATTCGAGATTATTTAAACTAGCAACTCTAGCTCTTATAGAGGTATTACTTAGAGAATCTGCAAGATAAATTTTATATTACTTTTAAGAAATAGCAATCTGCTTCTCTATAGACTCCTCTTATAATTAATACTCTATCTAAGTCTACTAGAACTATATCTCGAGAAGACTCTATGCTTTACTTTTCTATTATCGGATACGCTTTTTATATAGCGATATATATAAGACCTAATATAGTATACGCTATTAGTAAGCTAGCGAGGTTTAGTGCTAATCTAAATAAATATTACTTTTTTAAGGCATGTTAATATTTAGCCTACTTTATTGCTACGTTAGACCTCGCGCTATCCTTTAGCAAAGGGTCTTAACGCGTTTATTATTCCTTAGATTCTTCCTATAGCAACTATCCTAATACGAGAAAGTCTGCCTAAGGTTACTATTTTATCCTTAAAAAAGGAGGGACTTTCGACTAGCGAGCTACGAAATAAATAACTATTATAACGTTATCTACTAAAGCTAAGCTTCTAGCGCTCTCTAAGGCAGCAAAGGAGCAAATAGCGCTAAAGAGACTATTTCTTAAGCTAGGTCTCGACTTTTAGGGTCTTACGACTTTATACTATAATAATTAAAGAATAATTTCTCTTTTTATAGATCCGGCCTCGAAGCTTTAAATAAACCTCCGCTATATCGATATATATAATTACTAGCTTCGCTAAGAGGTATAAGCTAAACGACTAGAGGTTCGATAGATTAAATCCGCTAATAACCCTGCGGATAGATTTATAAAAGCTCTTCTACCCGAATTATTTTTAATATTTCGCGAACGCGTTAGCGTGCGCGCGCTATAATCCTAGCTATACTATATCTCTTTTTGCCTTAATGCGCAATGCTTTTATTTATTTAATATCTCTATATCTAAGAGGCTTATTAACGCATTGCGTTATGCCTTTATTAGTATTTTGCTATTTATGCTTTTGCAATCCCTATATTCCTTGCTATAACTCTAAAACTTATTATATTAAAAATGTTTCTAAAATACTATAAAAATTACCTATATATTATTCACTTTTGCTATATACTATAATATGCTTTACTTTTACTTTAGAGACTTCTATTTAGCACGCTAGCCTTTTATTTACTACTTATTATTAGCCTAAGCCTATCTATTACTACTAGTTCCGTTTTTATTTAGCCTCTTTAGAGCTAGCCGAGTTACTATTGCTAGTAGACTCTTTATCTATCCCGTCGATATTAAAATAATAGAAAAAATAGCCGTATAGCTAGTAAAACTTTGCTTTCTAGCACCTAGATAATATAAGCTCTTAGAAGCGCTGCGCTCTATCCTTTAAGATCTGCGTCCTAAACTAGTATTCCTAAGTTAGCATACTATACTATTAGTATAGGGAAGTCGACCTATTCTTACCTCCTTATACGAGGTGCCCTTAGCAGCGCATAGCTTATAACTATTTCGCGAACCTTAGAAGCACCCGATCGAGCCTATTGCGTCTCCTTCTTTATTATAGATAAAGGAACGGATATAGTTAATATACGGAACTCTTTTTAACTAAAGCGTGTATACTTTAGTAGGAGTAATAGGATCTTTTGCTTTTACCTCCGTAATAATATAGTCGCTATTAATAGACTTATAAGTAGATATAGTAATAGCAGAAAACTTGCAGGGACGATCTAGAAATCTGCAGGTAAAAGGTTAGTATATTCTAGTATATTACGAAATACTAGGATATATCTTATATTTTTCTGCTATTTTTTCTTAATTTTCTTTCTTTTTTTTCTTTTTAACTTAGTAATAGTAATAGTAATATAAAAAAAAGAGAAATAGAATAGGCAGGGCGCGCCTTATAGGGTTTTTATACCCCTACCTAGCAAAACCTCGGATACTAATAGCAAAACCTTAGCACCCCTCCTCCTTCTATATACCTATTCTTTTCTTCCTGTTTTTTCTATTAGGGTTATTTTTCTTATTATCCTCTTCTACTTATAGGCTAGTATGTTTTTTCTAATACCTTAGGGGTATCTTTTTTAGCACTAGGAATATTCTTTTTTCTAGCATCTTATTAGTTAATATTAAAAGGGGTGTATTAGGGTAGGGTAGTACGGGTTTAGGCAGGATCTAAAGGGCGTATAGTGCCTAGAGGCATAAACCTGCCGCCTTAATAGTCTATAGACCTCCTTAGCACTATAATGCAGTCTCTATACCTGCTAACCGTGCCCTTCCTATAGAGTTTCTAGTAGGATCGGGCTTATCCTAAGGTATCCGTACTTAGTAGGTATTTATGCTCGGGATTATCCCGTCCTAGGTAGAAGGAATACGCATCTATTTACTTATCCTGTTTATAACTCTTAGTTCCTTCTACTATGCTATTAGACTTGCCTAATAGTTACGTAATAATAATAACTAGCTAAGCGAGTGCCTATTACTAGTTAATTTTCGCTCCTGCTATATAACCCCTAGGCGTACTTACTAGTTTAATCCTAGTAAACCTGCTTTTTCTCGATAAGCCTATTAATATAAGCCCTATAAGGCACTACCTATAGTTTATTAGGCTCTACTATTACTAGCGTTAGTTAAGTAGGGATTATAGTAAAGGGTAGGGCTACTATTTTTTTAATAAGTTATATATTATTATTATTATTATACTGCTATTACTAGGTTACTTACTAGGTTATATATTAGCACGCTGCCTTATATAATTATACTAGTTAACTTAATAGTAGGCTAACCTTTTAAGATAAAGAGCCCTTACCTTATAAAATAATAAAAAAGGAAGAAGGAAAGAGAGAGGGAGAGGAAAGAAGTAGAGGTTTATATACCCCCTTTAGAGCGGATTTACTATTATTCCGATTCTGCCGCCCCCTCCGCCCTTACTGCCCTCCCCTTGCCCTCCCCTCCCCCTCCCCTACTTTTCGTACTAAGTTATTACTACCCCTATCCCTTTCTCCCCTTATCTCTTTTATTCCTAAGACTACCCTAGCAGCCAGCTGCCCTATACCTTACTATACTATTATATTCTCCGCCTTGCGACCCCAGGGGCGCGAGGCCTTTCTTTTGCTCTATTTGCTAAGGGGTTTTCCCCTTTTAAGGGGTTTTTCCTACTTAACTTATATAGAGGTTCTAGATGCCTTTTACAGCCCCTAGCGTATAATTAATAATAATAATAATATTTATATTTAATTTAGGTATAAATAAGCAGTTCTTTAGTATAGATTTCTTATCTAGGGTAGGAAACTTAAAAATAACGTTACTAGACCTATAAACGTTTATATAAGATGCTTTTCCCTAGTTAACTCTAGTATTTATATTTTTTTAATTAGATAGTAAATTTTCATCTGCTATTATATGCCTTATAGCAGCAGTATTATATATAAAGTATATAAATTTTACAGTATCTAAAGAGCTATTTATATATAAAGACTATTGTTTTATTATATATTTTATAGTACTATATAAGTCCTTTAAAGCTCCTGTTAAATTATTAGAGTTGTTTATAGCGTTATATATTATATTATAGCATACCTCTAGTTGAGAATTTTCTTTAGCCTTAGATTTAGTATCTATATTCCCTAGCGTAAGGGCGGAAGGTAGGTTTGGAATATTTATCTCTATAGGAGCCGTATTAATATTAGTTATAATAAAGATTTTCTTAAGCTTGTCCTCTTCTATAGCCTTTATATCGGAGGAGCTAAAGGTCCCCTGGCTCTTTTAAAGGCCCCTGATTATAGGCTTTTTCGATATTCTATTATCTTTAGCTTTAAAGCCTTTTAGTGCCTTTTCCGGGTGCAGGAAATAGCAGTCCTTATTAAAGTGCCCAGGCAGTCTATAGTAGGCGCATTTTAACGCCTTTTTAGCCTTTTTCCAGGGCTTTTTCGTAGGGGTATAGAAGGCTTTTTCCCCTTCTAGGTTATTAGACTTATAGCGCTTTGCCTCGTCTAATATACTAGTAAAGAGCTTCCTAAGGTTATACGTACCCTTATTATTCCGTAAGTCCTGCGTTATATGCGTTATAAAGCCTCTAAAGGGCTCTAAGAGGTTGTTTAGGACCTACGTTATAAGGACTATTTTAGGAATTATTATCTCCCTCGCCTTTAGTTCTTCTTATATTGCTTTAGTGCGATTTAGGTAGTCCTCTATATTATAGGGCATAGCCCTGCCTATTTCTAGCAGCTCCTTAATTAAAAGGAAGTTGCTTATAAAAGAGACGGGGTTATAAAAGTCCTGAAGTTTATCCTAGGCCTTTTTTATAGAGCAAAGGTGCATTATCTAGGTTAAAGGCCTATCTTCTAGCTATAGCCTTATAAGGGCTAGAGTATCTTCTGATTTATTATAGGCTATAGAGCCTAAGGCCCCCTGCAATTTCTCCCTAATAAGAAGGGAATTTATTTGCAGTGCCTAATAGGTATAGTTGCCCGAGCCTAAAAGCTTAGCAAAAGAGTATTTCTCGACGTTGCCTATTATAGCTAAAAGAGGAAATTTTTCAGAGAAAAGTAGGTCTATTTGCTAAAAAGTGTTGGAAAAAAGAGTCCGAATAAGGTAGTTTATAGGGCGAAAGGTAAAGAGAAAGACAGTAAAAAAGAGGTTAAAAGTATAAAGGTATCCCGAGTTAGAGAGCTAAACCCGGGCTTATAACCTTAAAAGGTTATATAAGCAGTGGATAAAGAGTTAACAAATCGGGGAGGTAATTACGTAATAGAAAAGAAGAAGAGGAATTACGTAATAGTCTAAAAGAGGAAATTAAAGAAGAATTAGAGGCAGGAGAGGTGTTTATATTAAGAAGGTAAGAAAAGCTAATGCTAATAATTCTTCTAAGTAGGTAGGAAAACCCTCCTTCTTTTATAGACAATTTCTTAAGAATAAAGGTACTTTTCGAGATACTTTAAAGTCCCTACTTATAGTACTCTAACGTACCTATACGTTACTACTTCCCCCTTAGTTTTAAGTATTTTCCTTCTTTAGATATTTAACTTAGAAGATTGGCAATTTAGAGGAAGACTTATATATTATATATGTATAGTAATCTAATCGATCTAATTAATCTAACCCTATAACACCCGCTATAACTACTATAACACGCCTGCTATAGCCCCTATAGGTATGTACCTACCCTGCTATAAGTGCTATGCTTAGGGGGGTGTAGGTATAGATTAGGCCCTATTTGTAGTATATGTTTAAGTCTAATTATAAGCTTATTTCTTATCCGTTTAGGATAAAAAATAGGCATTTTAAGGCGTTTTAAAGGCGCTATAAAATAGTACAAGTCTTGTCTTATAAAAGTACCTATTTCTATATTTATTAAGCTTTTTATAGCTGTATTATTATATATACTCTTATATATAAAAAGCGCAAAGTGCTAATATAAAAACACCTACTAGTTATAAGCAATACTAATTAATTCCTAGTTAGTAACTAGCTTATACGCTATAAGAAAACGCTATGCTAGGAATAGCGTTTTATCCCTATTAAATTGTAAAGGATCCGGGCTTTGCCTGGATCTTGTATTATGCTACGCGAGGATAACTTATCCACGCGCCTAGGCCGCGCGCATATAGCCCTACCTCCCTACTATATATTATATCTTTCCTTTTTTTTTTCTTTATTTTTATTATTACTTTTTAGGTCGCTATTCTATAGCAGTACTAGGCTAGACCCTTATAAATAATAAAGATTAATTCCTTTTTTTGCTTTCTGTTTTTTACTATAGCGGACCCTAATATATACTTTTTATTATCTTAGCAGGTAGCTAAGCTTTAATAAATCGTTTTGCAGTAGTAGGATACTATACTATAGTTAGAGCAATAAGCAATAGTATTATCGAGCCGCCCTAAGCGTAAGCCGCTACTGCCTAGATTGCTATTTAATAAAGATAAAATATTATTCCTAGCATAGCGCTCCCTTATAGCGTATAGGCTTGTTACTAACTTAGAGTTTATTAGCACTGCCTACGACTAGTAGGTGTTTTTATACTAGCACCTTGCGCTATCCGTATAGGCTAAGGTAGCCCTTTTCTTCGAGCAAAAGGAGGAATATAGATATAATATAGAGTACTTCCTTAACTACCTTGATAGCGTTTTTATAAACCCCTACTATTAGCAGATAGCTATAGCAGAGCTAGAGAAACTTGTATAGCGCCCTACTAAGTTCTTTTCAGATTTTCTTATCCGCTTTAAGGCTAAGTTATCCCTATTAAGTAGGGCCTTATAGAATAAGGTTATTAAGGTCTAACGCCTTTATCGCTCCTTTTTATTTAAGTTATATTAATACTATATTAGGCGTAATATCCCTTATAATAACTATACTAAAGCAGTAATATATATTAGGTCTATTACTATTAATATCGAAGCCTTCCGCCTTAAGGCTCGTTCTAACGCTAAAGGGGTTCCTCTAGCTAGCTAGACGCGTTTATGCCCTAATACCCTAATAATAGATATCTATAGCGCAGGCACTTCCTCTTAACCTGCTGCCTACTATCTATAATAGTTTAATACCTACTGCTAAGCAATATAGGTTAGCTTAGATATAATTAAGCAGCGCTATATTAATAGTATATGCTTTTGCTATAGTATCCCTAGGCACTTCCTAAAGTTCTATAACCTCTATCTAGCGTATTGCCTATTTATATTGCGCATACGTTTTATAAATAAAGTAGATGCTTCTAATGCTTCTCTAGGCTAGGTAGGAAATATACTACCCTTATAATAAGTCTCTTGCTAGGGGCAGGTAGTTATATCGAGGATATTAATAATAGTTTAGTAATATAATTTAAGGAAATTAAGAGGGATATAAATACTATGCCTTTTTTTTTTCCTATGCTTATAAACTCTACTACTTTTATTAACGCGCAGGCAGACTATAGCTATAATTACTACGCTGCTATAAGCAAATTGCTAGTTTAATATTACTAGCTTAAGAGAGTATATCTTCCCTAGCCGCGTATAGTCTAGATAGCTATTTCGATTAGTCGAGATTAGGATAGTTATTTTAAGGAAACGTTATTAATTTAGGATATTATGCGTTTTATTGCTAATATTAATAAGTAGCTTATGCTTATTATTGCGTACCTAATCCCTAGGCTAACGTAGGAATTTATTCTTAGCACCCTATAGCTTACGTATTATAATATATTAGTCCGCGCTAGTAAGCGCGAGTTAATTATCTATTCCGTAAACGACCTAGTTATTTATAGCAGCGCTGCTTGCTAGGTTTCTAACCCTATAGTTGCTATTATAGGTTCTACTTTTATTAGCCTTATTTGCTAGGAGACTTATTATCCTAAGGGTTTCTAGTTCCTTATAACTAGCCTGCGCAAGATCTTATTAGCGCTTTATATTACCCCTACTCTTAAAGCGCCCCTTATAATTTCCCTTCTATCTAAAGTCTCTAACTTTAGCAACCTTTTTAGTAAAGAGAAGGCTAGCGCCCTGCTTTTTTACTATAGTAGCTAGGATTACTATATTCGCCTGCGTTATAACCTAGATAGTTCCTTGCCTACTCTTATATAGCGCCCTTTATATAATATACTATAGGAATACCTTCTCGAGGTTCGCTAGCAAATTACCGACTTAATAGATAAAGGGTGGATTTGCGCAAGCTTATTATTAGCAGCCGCTCCTATCCTTCTCGCTAAAAAGCCTAGGGGTAGCTAGTATTTCTATATTAATTATTGCGCTTTAAACTAAATTATAAAGCAGGATTGCTACCTGCTTCCCTTAATTAAAGAGACGTTATATAGCCTTTCTAGCGCTTATTAGTTTATAAAGTTAGATATCTGCGCTGCCTTTTATAAGCTATATATTAGAAAGGGTAATAAATATTTAACTGCGTTTTATACCTAGTTTAGGCTTTTTAAGTAGCTTTTTTGCCCTTTTAGCCTTATTAGAGCGCCTGCTTCTTTTTAGCGATATATTAATAACGTATTAAGCACGTTCCTAGGCGACTTTATTATAGCGTATCTCGATAATATTTTAATCTATTCTAGGGGATTATATGCTAACTACTAAGGTAAGGTCTAGGCTATTATAAATAAGTTATAGGCTATAAGTTTATTTCTAAATATTAATAAGTACGCTTTTATAGTTAAGGAGGTTAAGTACCTAGGATTTATTATGCATACTAGCTATAAGATATATCCTAACCTAAATAAAGTAGCCGCAATATATAACTAGGAGGCGCTTTCCTATATTTAAGGTATTCGTAGTTTCCTTAGCTTTGCAAACTTCTATTACGACTTTATCCCTTGCTTCTTATATATTATAGCCCTTTTTATTAATCTAACTCGTTATAATATGCCTTTCTAGTAGATAGCTAAGTGCTAGGCAGCCTTTAACTATCTTAAGGCTGCGTTTATTACTTACCCTATTTTAGCGCAGTAGGATCCTTGCTAGCTAATAGTTATTAAAACGGACTACTCTAGTAAGGCACTTAGTAGCTGCTTATTATAAATAGGGAAGGATAAAATCCTCCGCCCTATTATATACTTTTCCTAGAAGCTTTAACCTATAGAGAGGAATTATACTATTTATAATAAGGAGCTCCTTGCTATTATTGCCTGCCTTAAAGCCTAGTTAGCTAAGCTATATAGTATAGCTAAGCCTTTTATAATCCTTATAAACTATAAGGCCCTTAAGCATTTTATTACTCCTAAGGAAATATTAAAATATTAGGTATAGTAGGCTAAAACGTTATTTTTATTTAACTTTTACTTTTATTACTGCCCTAGCTTATAGGCAGTATATCCTAATGCTCTTTCCTAGCGTAATTAGGAGTGCTATAATACGCTTTTTTATTTTAGCTAAATTATATAGCCTTTCTCGATTCGTGCTTTTTAGATAGCTTTACTATAAGCAAGCGTTCTTTATCGATAGGCGCGTATTCCTCGCTAGCCTGCGTCTAGGGTTCCTTCTCTGCCTCCTACGATAGGCTCCTCGCTAGACTATCCTCCTTCCTTATTAGTAGCTTCTATTCCTCCCCTTAATATTACTAATTCCCTTACTCCTTTCCCTAACGCATACTTATAGGAGTTATAGCGTTCTGCTTTATAGTATAACTTATTATATACTATCCGCCTTAATATATTATACTTAGTAGCAAGGAAGTTTCCCCTTAAGGCCTATACTTATAAATAGGTAGCAGATTATACTATTTCCGCTACTAGCTTTTTGCAATTCTATAGCTATCTCTAAGTCCCTTGCTAGGAACCTCTTACTATATCCTTAATCTAGCGCGTTTACGACTTGCCTTTTACTAGCTACCCTAGGAAGAATATTACGTTTTAACTCCTCTAATACGACTTTTACTAGAAGGGGATATCTAAGGATATTATGCGTTTTATATATAATTATTATTACTATAAGGATTACTTCTACTATTACTATTATTAGGGCCTTTTTTAACCTTTTCTAATTATTAACTATTTTTAGTCTATAATTTTAGTTAATTTTATAACTAATCTCCTAGCTAACTCTCCTAACTCCCTATATTTCCTTATAGTTATTATAGACTAGCTTTCTAAGTATATTTAGCTTAAGGCTATAATATCTATAGACGCTAAGGCTTATATATATTATTTTATTTCTACTTAGTAGCGCTTTTATAGCTTCCTTATATAGTTAATTTCGGATTATAGTTCGAATTAGACTAGGAGTTTTTAGTCTAAACTCTGCTATCTTATTAAAGTCTAGCAGCTCCTATTTATATCCTATTACTTATAAATAGATAGTAGTATAGAGCATACTAACTAAAAGGTATAAGCTATCTTCTACTATATAATAGCCTTTTTTTAGTTAGATTAGCCTAATTACTTCCCTGCTTACTAGCTTATATTAAATAACTATAAGTTATTAGTTACTAGGCTTAGCCTAAATCGCTTTTTATATAGGTTTAATATTCCTTTAATTAAGATCGAGCAGTCCTTATCTGCTTCCTCTGCCTTGCCTAAGGGGCATACTATTGCCTTCCTCTAGCACTTTAAAGAGGGGATAGACTTAGTATAGGCTAGTATTATATAAGCATAGTAGTAATAGCAGGACTCTTTTAATACTATGCGTTATCTAGCTAAGTAGTTCTAGGTTAGCGATTTTATTTAGCTAGATATATACTATATTTGCTCTAACTATTCCTTTAGAAAGCTTAACTATTTCTAGGCTAAATACTATATTATTACTATCCTATCCCCCTTAACTATTATACTTAATACGCTATAAGGTATTTACTTTATTTTTTATATCGACTTGCTTAAATATACTATATTAGACTTATTGCCTTTATAGTTATATATAGACTCCTAGCTAGACCCTTTTCTTTATTTATTTAATAATAACCTGTCCTTTAATAAGTAGGAGGTTAAGGAAATACTTACTGCTAAAAATACTTAGGGTTAGCAATTAGCAAACTTACCCTTATACTATTCTATTCTTATTAAGTAGTATAGCTATATAACGCCTACCTAGGAGCCTCTAGAGAGTATATAGGATTATAAAGTATTATTATAATTTAAGGCTAAGTTTAGTAATATATATATATATAATAGACCCTAGTATATTTAGCTATATACTTTTATACTATTGCCCCTCCTTTTTTACTACCTGCTGCTTCTGCCTTATCCCCTTTCCCCCCTCTTCCTCTTTTATGCCTTTTTTACCTCGTCCTCTTTTAGCTATATTTATTAACCCTATAGGTTTAGATTGCTTATCTAGCAAGCATAGGTTAGTATATTAAATAATCCGTAGCAAATATAGCTATATATAGTACTAGTAGTACTAGTAGTAGGGCGTTATAGAGTAGGGAAAGGCTGCGTTAGGGAGTTAGCTAAGAAGGATAGTATAAACCTAGACCTAGCTAATACTAGTAGAGATAAAACGGCTATAAGCCCTTATAGGTTAGTAAGTATTTTAGCGTTAGCTTAGTATATATTAGCCTACTACTGCTCCTAGTTATCTAGGATTGCTTATTAAATATCCGCCTAGTAGTAGAGAGCCTTCTCCTACTAAGTAGCAAAACTATTTAGCCTATAGGCGATAAAGCCCTACTACTACTACTGCTATTAATATATTACTACTATAGCTAGGTTTATTCTATACTAAGGGGTAATAGGGTAGGCAGGCATTATAATAGTAGTAGAGGCTAGGACTAGTATATTACTATTATTATTATTATTATTGCTAGGCAAGGCTAGGGGGGTAAACGCGTCTTAAGTCGGCTAAAGTATAAGATAGGCTATAGTAAGTATATTCTATAGCCTTTTTATATAGGCCTAAAATACTAGCGTTAAAATAGCGCGCTAGCTAGGGGTATTACTACTACGAACTTAAGCTAGGACTAAAATAGCTTAGCCCGCCTATAATATCTCCTATAGGTTATAAACTAGCCGCTATAGATATGCGTTAGTAGTAAAGAGGTGCTTTTCCTATAAGCACTATCTCTACTGCTAATAGTATATTATATAGGCGGCTCCCTAGCCGCGCATGCACTCTGCTTTGCTATTATTATATAGATCTCCTATATATAGGGTATAGAGATATATAACTTCCTTAGGACTAGTATTATCTTTATTATATAAATCCCCTTTTATAATAAAAGTTCCTATTGCCTATAAGGGCATTATACTAGGGGTTATTAATATTATTTTTCTTTTTATACTAAGTATAGGTTAGTATAAATAAGTTTTTCGGGATATATAATTAAGGCAATGCTTTATATATATTATATTATATAAATATTGCTAGGTTATAAGGGGAGCGCGCCTATATTAGCTTATTTTAATCCTATATTATAGGGGGCTAGGGCAGTATATGGATTTTTATTTTTTCCGCCCTCTTATATTAAGTAGGGCGACTATAGCTAGGGGGGGTATATAAAGGATCTAGGCTTTGCCTAGATCTTATATTATACTACGCAAGGATAACTTATTTACGCGCCTAGGCCGCGCGTATATAGCCCTACCTCCCTACTATATATTATATCTTTCCTTTCTTTTTCTTTATCTTTATTATTACTATTTAGGTTGCTATTCTGCAGTAGTACTAGGCTAGACCCTTATATAAATAGTAATCTAAGTAGTAATAGCTTATACTTAGGGCGGCTTAACTATACTACTGCTTTTTACTCTAATTATAGCATAGCGTCCTGCTACTATAAGACGATCTATTAGAACTTAGCTACTTGCTAAAATAACTAGAAGTATATATTAGGGTTCTTTATAATAAAAAAAAGAAAGTAAAAAGAGAATTAATTTTAATTATTTATAAGGGTCTGGCCTAGTACTATTGCAGAATATTAACCTAAATAGTAATAATAAAGATAAAGAAAAGGAAAGGAAAGATAATAATATAAAATAGGGAGGTAGGGCTATATATGCATAGCCTGTATATATAGATAAGTTATCCCCGCGTAGTATAATAAGATCTAGGCAAAGCCTGGATCCTTTATATCTGCTTTTTAACCCTTAGTATTATAACAAGAAAATACCTAGCAATTCTAGTTACTTTAGCCTTAATTAAAGCTAGCTTTTTTATTTATAGTAATATTATTACTATATTTAGAAGTAACTTAAAACTAGAAACAGCTTTTAAATTAATGCTATTAAAGAATTAAAATACTAGTATTAACTCTTTTATAGAGTTAATAAAAGAGGATAAAAGAGAAAAAAAAGTAAAGAGGAATAGTTATATTACTATTATATTAGTTTTTTTTAGTTTAGTTATTTATTTTAAATAAACAAAGTTTATAAAAAGATTTTACTGCTTTTTCTTATTATATATAATTAGTGCTTTTTTAGTAGTATTTATAGTCTTATTTTTATGTTATATTACTTTTTTATTTCTAAAGTATAAAGAAATAAAAAAACTTTATATATTTTAAGATTTATTCTAAATTCTAAATTAACTATAGTTAAATAGAAAAATATATATATACTACTATATAAAATAGAAATAGCGCTTTTTTATAGTATATTTTTTACTTTAATGTTTTACTAATATAGAAATAAAACGTTTTATTATAAATTTTTTACTTATTATCTTAAGTATAAATATAGACTATAAACTTTAGAGTTTTTTTTAAAAATTAAGTAAATTAGATTTAAAAGAGAAAACTATACTACTATATAGAGTAAAACTAGCGCTATTTTATAGTATTATTTATTTAGGGTTTTATTTAGTTACTAATTTTTTAGTCACGAATTAGTCACTTATTAGTCACCTACAGCCGTGACTTTAGTTAGTCACGGCCGTAAGTGACTAATAAGTGACTAAAAAAAAATTAGTCACGACTAATCTTTAGTCAGTTATTAGTCACTCAATCACGACTAATTTAATACCCTGCTGCTACCCTCCACACTTTTCGTGTCCCCATTCCCCTATTTTAAAAAAAAATCCCTATCTACAGACTGCCGCCCAGTGCCTCCAACCCCAAGGAACACAATGAGAAGACGACCAAAAAAAGAGATGACCACTCAAGCCAGTCTATAAGTAAAGGTTTTCTTTTAGAGGCAAATTTCAGGCATTTTGAAAAAGCTTGCTAATGGACTCCCCATGGTGAACTCGACGGATGGCCTCGGCAAAGATGGGGGAGATGTCGAGAACCTCCAGCTTGGGACATAGACGGCAGTGCTCGTCTTGGGGGACAGAATTTGTAACGATGATCTTGTCGATGGCGGAGGCGTTGAGCCGGGAGATGGCGTCGCCGCTGAAGACACCGTGTGTGAGGAGGGCGTAGACGCGGGTGGCGCCCTCGCGCTTGAGGAGCTTGGCGGCGCGGGTGATGGTGTTGGCCGTGTCGGCCAGGTCGTCGACGAGAATGCAGACGCGATTAGCGATGTCGCCGACAAGCATCATGCTGGCGTTTCGCTGATCGCTAAACTTGATAGGACGGCGTTCCTGCGGAGGGTATAAGAGAACAGATGAAGAAGAAGCATGTAATCTTCTTACCTTGTGAATGAGTGCAAAGTCAATTTCGAGGCTGTCGGCAATGGCGGTAGCCCGTTTGGCGCCGCCGGCATCTGGGGAGACGACGACGGCGTCTTTGTAATCGGGGATGTGCTTCTGGATGTAGCTCTGTAGGAGGGGCTTTCCGTAGAGGTTATCGACGGGGATGTCGAAGAAACCCTGATACTGGGGGTCGTGGAGGTCCATCGTAATAATGTGGTCTGCGCCGGCGCATGTAAGCAGGTCGGCGACGAGGGTGCCAGCTTGGGCGACCCATTGTTTGTAGCCGGGCTTGGGTTGGAAGGCGGAGATGCTGCTGGGGTTCTCGTAGTCGTGGGTAGTGAAGAGGCCGGTGTGGTCGGCGGCCGTGGCGAGCTTATCGGCGAGGCTATGGGCGCCATTAGCGAGGCCATTAGTCGGCGGGAGTCCTGGACGAGGCGTGGCCGGCACGCTCTCAAAGGTATAGTCTTTAACGGGCTGATTAGAGGCGGGCAGCGACAACGGAGCGCCAGACTTGTTATAGGGCCAATCGGGCTGTCGGGAGTAAGGAAACAGAGGGATAACAGCGGTGACGCGCATGGCCGAGCCCGTCTTGCACGCGGAGACCATAATGCAAAGGTCGATGAGGTTATCATTGACCCGGCCGGAACCGGACTGAATAATGTAAACATCCTTGCCGCGAACCGAATCCTTAATCTCGCATCGGCTCTCGCCTCCAGAAAACCTCGTTAGGGTTCGATCCCCGGGCGGGAGGCATAGGATGTTACAGACGCTCTCCGTTAAGAGCGGATGCGAGTTGCCGCCGAGGAGGACAATATTTCGGACCATGTTTCGGCTAGACCCGGGACAAGAAGAGGGTGTCTTTTCCCCCTTCCCCTAGTCGTAGTGTAATTCTTTTCTTATTAGTGTGGGAAACCGGTTAAGATCAGTACAGAGAGGGAGAGCCTTCGATAACGAGCGGGCGGATAGGAAAACCGAATGTCGAGGCTAGAGCGGCATGGTTAAAAATAATTGAGGCTCGGCTAGGGAGCAAAGCAAAGGAGGGATGAAAAGGTGAGTCGCGTTTAAGGCTGGAAGCAGATTTATCGCTTTAGTAGTACTTGTAGTACACCGTTTCACAAGGAGGGGTAAGAAGACGGCGGCGACGAGGGGGATACGCGGGGGAGTAATAGTAGTCAGTACTAATAGTAGTTTATTTATTTAATATAATAGTTTTAAAATAAACTAATAGTATAATATATTAAAGACTAGGTCTTTAACGTAGTTATATATATAGTACGGCTTAAAATAAAATTTAAATCCTAAAAATACCCCTAAACCTAATTGTCTAATAATATATATAAACCGTACTATACTAAATAAGGCACAGGCTATTATATATACAGCGAACCTACCTAAATACCTTTAAGGGGAAGCCGTCTTAGCTGCCGTATATATATATAATAAGTCTTATTATACCTCTTTAAGTTATAGTCCTATAGAAAAGCAATATAATAAACCTATACTACTCTTTAAGTTAGATAATATATATTATAGCTAGGCATAACAAGTAAACGTATATTAAGCACTATTATATATTTATTAGGATTAGGGACGCAACTATAAAATACGGAATAACCTATTTCCGCATAAGCCCCTTTTCCTATAACTAACTCTACGACTATTATAGTTATAATATATATAAACCCCTTTCTACTAGATATTTAATATTATCCCTATTATAGTATATATTACCCCTTTTTATATAAGTATTATGCCCTTTTAGATAGGAGATAGGAGTATAATAAAGGCAGTATAAAAAAGGGAAGTAGATTACCCCTAAACTTAGTATAATAAGTATATAATATTATAATAAGTTTATACTAAGATTATAGCAATAATAGTTTAAAAAATAAAAAAGGCGGCTATATATTAGAATTATATAGAGTTTAGAATACCTATATATTATTTTTAGTTTAACCTAAATGCTTTTAAGATTATATATATATTTTATTTTCTACTCTAAAAGAGGAAAAGAGAGATAGATATAAGCAGATATTAATAGATTAAGGACTTAAGCTAACTTAAGCAGAGTCCTTTCTTATATTATACTAATATATATTAATACCCTACTTATACTAATTAGTATTACTATTAGCTATTAATATAAGTCTTATATTTAATAATATATAAATTAGCTAGACTAAGTTGCTTATTTCTAAGCTAAGAAAGCTAATAGACCTTTTAGATATAAATAGACTCCTAGAGTTTATAGTTTTAACTATCTAGGAACTTACTTTGGCGGGAGCGCCAGACACTCTCACACACACACACAAGGCACCCGGCCGGAGGGCCTAGGAGGGTCACGTGACGCCGGGCCGGCTGCAGCCGGCCCGAGGCCGCCGTACGTTACAGAGGCTGTACGTTACAGCGGCTGTACGTCACAACAATAGGTAGGAACGTTACAG
>LKCN02000004.1:2420108-2440929 GCA_001633055.2 Ophiocordyceps polyrhachis-furcata BCC 54312 | reverse complement strand
TTTTTTTTTAATAATTTAAATTATAGCCCTGAAAAAATCACTTATAAGTAATTTAAATCACGAAAAAAAAATCATTAAAAAATCACTTATAAATTACTTATAAGTGATTTTTTTCTAACCCTGCTAACTAGAGGGCGAATACTACTAATTTAGAACCCTTTACTACTAAGTTAGAGAGAAACTTTACCTATACCCTAACTAAACCCTTAAATAACCCTATTTATAGAACCTATAATAGATAAGGATATTCTCTAAGAAAAAACCTAATATCTAATATTATATTAATTCCAAAACTAACTTATATAGGATATAGCTTTTTTAAAATATAACTAGAATAATATACGAACTCTATAAGAAATCGCTTTAAGTTTAATTTAACTTTAAGAAAAGTCTAAAATAATCCTTTTTAAATTTTATATTTAGTTACCCCTAAAATCGACTCCTAACTTTCCTATTAATAATAATATTATAACTAAATTTACTAAAGTCTAGGATAAAATAAAGAATTTTATAGGGAAACTATATAATTTGCTTAATAATATTATCCGTTTATTTTTTTAACGTTTGTTTTTTATTAAAGATTACTTTAGGATATTTTTATTTAATTTTCCCTTATATTTAAACTAGTCGCGTATAGAGATATTTTATAGATTATATTAAGTAGTATAATATATTCAAAACGCAGTATAACTAACTTAAGAATTATTTTAAATAGGATATTAATTATAAGTACTACTTTACTAACTAGATATTAACTTTATTTTAATCTATTTATAAGGCAAATTTAGAACTATCCTTATATAATATTCTCTAGAAACTATTTAATAAACTAGAGTTATATTAATAAGCTCTTAGCAAGGGGTATAAAAAAGATACCCTTTTGCGTATAATAATTATTAATATATACTAAAGAGTACTAGAACTTAAGTTTATATTATTCTAACTAGTAAAAGATATTAAAAATCTGCGTATAAATTTATAATTAGCCCTAGAAATATTATTTATAAAAAATAAAGCTAAAAAGATATTATAATAAGGCGCGATTTACTATATAGACTATAGATATTAGAATAATATATAAAATTAATCTAAAAATAGTTTAAAAATAGCCTAAGTCTAATTTAGTTTTAGACTAAATATAAATTAGACTCGAAAGTATTTTATATATAGTTAGGTTAGTTGCTAGTTAACTAAATACTTGCTAGAAAAATAAAAGCAGGCAAAGACTATATGTTTATTAGTATTAGGGACGCAACTATAAAATGCAAAACAACCTGTTTCCGCATAAGCCCCTTTTTATAACTGACTTAGCGATTATCCTAGTTATAATACACATAAACCCCTTTTTACTAGATATTTAATATTATCCCTATTATAGTATATATTACCCTTTTCTATATAAGTATTATGCCCCTTTAGATAGGAGATAGAAGTATAATAAGGGCAGTATAAAAAGGGAAGTAGATTACCCCTAAACTTAGTATAATAAGTATATAATATTATAATAAGTTTATACTAAGATTATAGCGATAATAGTTTAAAGGAGAAAGGAGGCGGCTATATATTTAGATTATATAGAGTTTAGGATAATTATATATTATTTCTAGTTTAACCTAGATGCCTTTAAGACTTTATATATATTTTATTTTCCTCTCTAATAGAGGAAGAAAAAAGAATAGATATAAGCAGATATTAATAAATTAAGGACCTAAGCTAACTTAAGCAGAGTCTTTTTTTATATTATACTAATATATATTAATACCCTATTTATACTAATTAGTATTACTATTAGCTATTAATATAAGTCCTATATCTAATAATATATAGATTAGCTAGACTAGGTTGCTTATTTTTAAGCTAAGAAAGCTAATAGACTTTTTAGATATAAATAGACTCCTAGAGTTTATAGTTTTAACTATCTAAGAACTTATTACTATATCGACTATTTAGAGGAGCAATATAAGGACTAAGGAGGAATAAACTCCTATAGCCTATAGTTTTAATCTCTTAGAAACCTATTTTAATACTAGATAAAAATACCTATAAAATTAATACAAATTCTTATTTATAATAACTAGGATATTAGCAGAAATTACTATAAAAGGTAATTGCTAATAACCCTAGAATACTAAGTTTACTTAGGAGATTATATAGATTAACTTTTAAAATCTTATAAGAAAAATAAAAAACGTTTTAATTAAGCAAATCGAAAACTAGGATAAACTTATCCCGAATTTATATTAAGATCTAACTAATATTAAACTCTAGATCTTAAATTTTATAAAATTATCTAGGAGCTCTAGTACTTTTCTTTTTAAGGATTTTTAGAATATTTTCGAAAGCTAGGACGAAAATATCTAGAAATTAGCGGATCCTAGAGTAATAAAATTGCTAAAAAGTTTCCTTAAAGGCAGAGGATTCTTTCCAGGACTTAGAAATATAAGGATAGGACCCCTTTTTATATAGATCCTAAACTAGGAATAGCTCGAGTAATAGCTGCTTTTAATATATTAATAGGCGTAATTCGAAAAAAGCACCTAACTGCTTTACTATGCCTTTCTATAAGGGATATAATAACCTCTAACTAGAAACTCCCTAAATTTAAATCTATCCTAATTACTAACTAGAAGGCAAACGCTACTAATTCGGAACCCTTTACTATTACGTTAGAGAGGACTTTTACCTATCCTTTAAATAAACCCTTAAATAACCCTATTTATAGAACCTATAATAGATAAGGATATTCTCTAAGGACGAACTTAATATCTAATATTATACTAATTCTTAAACCTACTTATATATAATATAGCCTTTCTAGAATATAACTAGAATAATATACGAACTCTATAAGAAATTGCTTTAAGTTTAATCTAACTTTAGGAAAAGCCTAAAATAATTATTTTTAAATTTTATATTAAGTTACCCCTAAAATCGACTCCTAATATACCTATTAATAATAATATTATAACTAAATTTACTAATATCTAGGATAAAATAAAGAATTTTATAGGGAAACTATATAATTTGCTTTATAATATTATCCGTTTAATTTTTAATATTTATTTTTTATTAAAGATTGCTCTAAGATATTTTTATTTAATTTTCCCTTATATTTAGACTAGTCGTGCATAGAAATATTTTATAGATTATATTAAATAGTATAATACGTTTAAGACGCAGTATACTAATTTAAGAATTATTTTAAATTAGACATTAATTATATATATTACTTTACTAACTAGTTATCGACTTTATTTTAATCTATTTATAGGGCAAATTCGGAACTATCCTTATATAAGGTTCTCTAGAAACTATTTAATAAACTAGAGTTATATTAATAAGCCCTTAGCAAGGGGTATAAAGGAGATACCCTTTTATATATAATAATTATTAATATATACTAAGGAGTACTAGAACTTAAGTTTGCGTTATTCTAACTAGCTAAGGATACTAAGAACTTATAGGCAGATTTATAATCCGTACTAGAAATATTAATCGTAAAGAATAAAGCTTAATAGATATTATAATAAAGCGTAATTTATTATCTAGACTATAGATATTAGAATAATATATAAAATCGATCTAAAAATAGTTCGAAAATAACCTAAGTCTAATCTAATTTTAGACTAAATAAGGCTTAGACTCGAAAGTATTTTATATATAGTAAGGTTAATTACTAGTTAATTAAATACTCGCTTAAAGAATAAAAGCAGGCAAAGACCTTATATATATTATACTGCAAATTTTTAAATAATAGCCCTAAGGACTTTATAGCCTATATTACAATATTCGAAGGACTTAAGTTTTATAATAAAGAATAGTATATAATTAATAATAACCCTAAGGATATTTTAAAGCAATAGGAAGCCTCTTAGTTCCTTTTTATATTAGCATTTATATACTTTCTTAATAGATATAACCTAAAATTAAATATAATAGAACCTATGCTAGCTTTGCAATTTCTTCTAAAGGATTAATATTCCTAATAGTCTTTTTAGGGAATTATAATTAATACTAGTACTATATAGATTTTAACTACTAGACGAAATTAGGTTAAAGCCCTATAGAATATAATACTATATTTTATAGTTAATAAAGCGTTTGCTAGTACTAATTCTATTAAATTTAGCAAAAAATAAAGTATATAAATGCTTAGCAATATAACTATTAAAACTCTATTTAGAAATATTACCTTTTATATTTTTACTTTGCTTACCCCTTTTCTTCTTATAGGTAGGGCATTAATATATATTAGTATAATACAAGAGAGGACTCTGCTTAAGTTAGCTCGGGTCCTTAATCTATTAATATCTGCTTATATCTATATCTCTCTTCTTCTATAAGCAAAGATAGCAGAGTTTATATATATAGTTCCTTAATCCTAATCCTCTTCTTCTGCTTTATTTTCCTAATCTCCCTATAATCCGTTTTTAATCTTAGACTAAGTTCGATCTAATTATACTATAAGCACTGCCTAAATATAGCCCTTTTATATAATTAAATGCTTTATCTATGCGTACCTATCCCTAGTTATTTCCTTTAGGGGCAGATACGCGTTAAGATATGTAGACGATTCGTATTATATTAAGTTATATTTATATACTAGTAGTCCTCTTTTTATTATCGAATTATTATAGGGGAAAGAAATAAATAAAAAGAAGAAAGGTAATAAAAAAACAGTATATAAGAAAGATAGAAAGGAAGAAATTATATAGGAAATAAATAAACGAGTATATAAAGAAGAATATAGTAAAAAAAAAAAAGAAGGGTAAAGGAATTAGTCTTTTATAAGGTAGTAGGGTTATAGTGCGTACTTACTATATTTTACGCTTTTTATACGCATATATATAACTTACCCTATAAAATAAATTTATTCCCTCTCTTCGTCTTATACTTCTTCTTTTCTTCTTCCTTTTATACTCCTAATAAAGCAGTAAAGCATTATTATTCCTATTAAAAGTAAGTATAAATAACTTAAATAAAAATAGCAGTAGTACTTTCCCGAAATTATTATATAAGGCTAATAAAATATTCTAGAAATACTGCTAAAGCAAACTAAAAAGCGCAGGGGGGGGGGCGTAGGAGGGGATATAAGGGCGGGCAGGGCAGTAGAGAAAGTAGGCCTTTAAGCAATAATACCCTAATAAGAGAGATAATAGTTATTAGTAGTAATAATAATAATAACGATAATATTACTCTAGTCCTTTCTTCGTGCATTTATTAAAGTAAGCAGAATTTTAGCTAATTAAATCGCGATTTTAAAATAATTTCGCGATATTTTATTAAAAGTATTAGACTAATTTTATATAAGTATCCTAGTATTATTATTAAGCAGCTTACTATTAATACCCTAGGTCCTAAAACATACGCTGCTACTTATAATACTAAGTTATTGCCTTTTCCTAGCTATAACTACGCTAAAGACTCTAATAATAATAATAAGAATACCTATAATATCTAGGGGGTCTTATTAAAACCTATAAACCCTAAGTTATAGTCGGCCATATAGGGAGGTAACTAGGATAGTCCCCTATTACTAGTATATCTCCTAGCTAGCTTAGTAGCCGCCTATAGCTAATGCCTACTAGGAATAGGATTTAGCTATAGTAAAGAGCTATTTCTACTGCTTATTATAGGGATTAAGGTACGAGATAATAAGTATCCCTTTCTAATATCGAGATAATTCTTAGCTAATATCGGATATAAAGCTAGCACTAGAAGCTAGACGCGCTATATAGGCTTTAGCAGTATTCGTCTAGATAAACTACCCTCTTAACGAGTTCTAGAAAGGGGAGTATACGAATTTAGCTTAGGCCGCTATATAAGCCTATTAGGAGTTTAGAACAAAAAAATAATCCTAAAAAGTAGCTTAGCAGCTAGGGTACTAGGGCAAAAAAAAATCAAATAAGCAAAGCTAGGAAAAATTTTAAGCATAGCTAAGCGAAAAAAAAATTTAAATAGATTTAACTAGGCAGATAATTTTTATTTACTAGTTTGCCTAGGCCGAATTAATAAAAGAGATTTTTGCTTCCTAAATATAATAAGTATAGTTTTATTTTAAAAATAATTATATATCTATATAAAAGTATTTAGGATATAAAGATATAATCCTTTTAAAATAGAAAGAAAATAAGTATAGTATAAAGGCAATATCTATCTAATTTCGGGTTAGTATTAAAATAATATATTCTAAAAGTCGTAAGGAGTAAAAATAAAAGTAAAAGAATAATTAAGAAGGTTTCCCTAAAAAAAGAAATAAATCCCTCTAGGTATTTCGATTATTATCCTAAATATTCTAGGTATAAGTCGAGGTCTTTAAGAGATTAAAACTATAGGCTATAGGAGTCTATTCCTTTCTAAGGATCTTATTATTATTTAAGGTTAATTTAGTCTTCTAAGCAGCTATTATACTATCTAGTATTATAAGAGATTAAAACCGCGAACTCTAGGAGTCCGTTCCTTCCTAGGGTAAAGGTTATTTCCTAGCTTAGGTCTAGGCATTTATTTCCTAGCTAATCTATATTTTTATTAGGTATAAGACTCGTATTAATAGCTAATAGTAATACTAATTAGTATAAGTAGGGTATTAATATATATTAGTATAATATAAAAGAGGACTCTGCTTAAGTTAGCTTAGGTCTTTAATCTATTAATATCTGCTTATATTTATATCTCTTTTCTTCTATAAGGGAAGATAGTAGAGTTTATATATATAGTTCCTTAATCCTAATCCTTTTTTTCTGCTTTGTTTTCCTAATTTCCCTATAATCCGCTTCTAATCTCGGACTAAGTTCGATCTAATTATACTATAAGCACTGCCTAAATATAGCCCTATTGTATAATTAAATGCTTTATCTATACGTACCTATCCCTAGTTATTTCCTTTAAGGGCAGACACGCGTTAAGACGCGTAGACGATTTGTATTATGCATAGTTATATTTATATACTTCTTTTTTTAGCAAATATAGATCGCTTAAAGATTTTCTTCTAAAATATAATAAACGAGCTTATTAGCTAGGATAAAGTACTGCTAGTTGTTCGCAAATAAGGGTACTTTTAGTTCTTCCTTTTACTAGAAGACGCTGCGATTTTATTCCTAACTAAATCTAAAATCTAAATAATCTATTATTAGTTTAGATATCCTATAGTATAATAACTATACTAACTTTTATCTAAAGCTATATATAAAATACTAATAACTATTCTCGAAAGCATTTTAAAGTTCTGCTAATATTATTAGTTATATAGCAAGGCACCTAGCTAATTTAAATTTACGCTTTATAATAATAAAGAGTTTAATTTCGAAATTATTATAAACGTTTTATACCTAAGTAGTAAACTAGTTCTTTACGTTATTAATACTATAATATCTTTTTAGGCTGCTCGATTCCTATATTTAATATCTACTAAGGATACCTAGGAAGCCTTAAGGATAATATAGATTAATATATACTTAGGACCCCTAGATTCGCTCTAATATAATATAAGTACGAATTTTTTATCTAAGGAATTCTAGACTAAATTAAGCTAAATAGAAATTACCTGCTAATAGGTCCTAGTAGATGTTACGCGCTATACACACACTAATTCTCGGGCCACATATCTACAAGACTAGTTACAAGGGCACTAACTATTTAATTATAGCCCTAATAGACCCTAGGTTACGTATAGTAGTATATATAGTCTTTCTTAGTACGCATAGCTTTATGCCCCTTTTTCTCTTTTCTCTTTATCTTAGAATCTTTATTTATAGTGCCTATAATATATTTACTTATTATTTTAAGGCTATTATACTATTCTAAGATTAATATATTGCTAATAAGCGGTTTATAAATACGTATTAGCCTTACGTCCCGTACGACGACGCAAAATACCCGTATAATATAACCTAAGACTAGACTACGACCTTCCGTTGCTAAGATAGGCAGCTAAGACCCTAGAAGACTCCTAGACCTAATAAACTATTTAATTAGGCTCCGAGGAATAAGACCTAAGACTTAGACTCGCTCCCTAATATATATCCGGAAGCTAAGACTAGACCTTTCCTTAACGCTCTGCAAGATTAGCCTCGAGAGAATTAGACTATAACCCCTAAGACTAAGACTATAATATTAAGGGCAAAGACTATTTAATTATAGCTTCTTCCTTAATAACCCTAACTAACTAGGACTTATAGTCCTAGTTAGCGGCTCTTTAGCAGTAGATTGCTAATTTATAGAGCTAATAGACCCCTAAGCCCGCCTATTATAGAGAAGCCTTAATAGCTTTTACGGATCGATTTATTGCTTTTATCCCCTTTAGAAAGGCCGTATAGCCTATCTTTGCCGCTATTAGATAACTAAACCTAGCTTACTCTAACTCGGCTAAGACTTGCTATAAGGATATTAGAACGTTTTCTAGAAAGAAGGGCGAGTTTAGCGCTTTTCTAACTAACCTAAAAGATAAGATAAGGACTAATAAGGCTACCTTTTAGGATAAGGAAGATAAGATAGGCTTTTTATTTCGCTCCCTTAAGGGCAAGGCTCGTAAGACCCTTAAGACCTAGTACGACTTAATAAAACGACCCTTCTCTAGACTAGCTAAGATAATCTAGTATCTCGAGTCTACTAATAGCAATCCTAATAAGTTCGTAAAGGCTGCTAAGCGCCTCTGCTATTTAAACTTTTTAATCTCTAGTAAGTAGGAGATCTAGGAATTTATTATAGAGTTTAATAACCTAGCCGCTAAGACCCGTATACTATTTAATTAGATAAAGTATATGCTTTAGGACTACCTTCTAACTAACCTAGACTCTAGCCTATTAACCTAGACTAAGGATAATAGCCTTTCCTATAAAGACTTTTATAGCTATATTAAGGACTCGGTCTACTGCTAAAAGAAAGATACTATTTGCTAAGAGACCTAGCGATTAAGTAGTTATACTCCCTGCTATAAAAATAAGTTAGCAGGAGAAACTAAGAAAACCCTAATAATAACGTCTAAGGAAAAGGGCAAGGCTCTTTCTAAGGATAAAAAAAAGGTCTACTAGGATAATAGCACGTGCTTTATCTATAGAAAGAAGGGCTATATAGCTAAAAACTACCCTAACTATGCCTAGATCTCTAGTATAAAGAGAACGCTAACGCTACTGCTATCTGCCCCTAAAGACTCGGATTTAGGAAAAAAGTAGGACTATTATAAGGCTTTTTAATAGTCCTAAAGGTCTTACGTATAGAGAAGAAGGTTAAAGAGTCGTTTACTATTAATAGTTAAGTTTAAATTAATAGAATCGCTCTTTAAGCCTTATCTCTCTATAATACTAGAATAAATACTCGTCTCCTCGTTAGTTGCTAATTCGCTAAGCAGGCTATTAAACGCCTTAATACTAAGCTAGTCCCTATTAGCCCTATCCCCCTAGTCGATTTCTAAGGCCGCTAAGCTAGTCTAATGCGTAAGCAATTAATTATAACCCTTATAATTAATAGCTAGTCCTTTCCTAAAAAGACCTTCTAAGTTACTAACTATGCCTAGGATCTCTTTATTAGCCTATACTAGCTAGCCGAAAAGAAACTACTACTCGACTATACTGCTTAGAAGCTTATCTAGCCTAATAACCTCCCTGCTCTCGCTAAGTACTCCCCCTTAATCCTTCTGCCTAGGACGCCTTTACTTAATAGGCAGATCGACCTAGCTATTTAGGCTAACGCAGAATACTAGAACTAATTAATTAAGGAAGATAAAAAGAAATATAAGATCCTCTAACGCTTATAGAGGAATAATGACTTCGTATAGCCTGCGAAGAAAAAAAAGCTAGCCTAGACCCTAACCTAGACTAAGATCCCTAACCCGACTAACTCCTAGGAAAATAACTAGGATTGCTAAAACTAATTAATCCGAGCAGTCTAAAAGGACCCCTAATAGGTATAATAGAAGGAACTAACTCCCTTAATACTAACTTAGCCTATACCCCTAGAAGATAACCCTAACCTGCCCGAAATATCGATTGCAAAGCTTAGTCCTACGAGTTATATATACTAAGGTTAAGAAATCCCGTTCCTAGTAGGAGAAGACCCCGATTATATTGCCTTAATCCGCAGCCTAATCCCGCAGCCCCTTGCGTATATAGAAGGCTTCTTTAGTAAAAAGGAAGCATATACCCTTGCAAGCCCTTATCCTAGTTATAATATTATGCTTAAACTTAAGAAACCCTTTTACCTAGCTAGTCCCTTATTTTATTATACTCTAATTAAGTACTTACTATTAGAAAAAGAAACTATAAACTACTTGCTTAAGATAGGGTTTATTAAGCCTAACGCTAGCCTATATACTATTTCTATCCTATTTGCGCTAAAGCCGTACTCTATAGCCTAGCGCTTCTATATCGACTACTATTAGATAAACGACTACTTAAAGAGTCGTATCTTGCCTGCCCCCTTGCTTAATAGTACTGCCTTTAACTACTAATCTGCGAAACGCTTCTCGAAAATCGATATTATCTAGGCATTCTACTATCTCTATCTTAACCTAGCCTCTAAATACCTAATAGTATTCCGTACTAGGTTTAGTATATTCCGTTAGTTAGTCCTCCTATTTAGATTAAAAGTTAGCCCTACTTAGTTCTAGAACTTTATTAATACCTAGCTATATAATCTCCTTAATCGATATACTAGTGCGTATGCAGATAACGTCCTAATCTATATAGATAATAATAATAAAGAGGACTATTAGACTAAATACTATAAAGTTATCTAGCGCCTTTATTAGGCTAATCTATAGGGTAATATTAAGAAGTCCTAGTTTAATATTACTAAGGTTAACTACCTTAGCGTAATACTATACGCTAGTATAGGACTTAGTATCGACCCTTATAAAGTATAGGCTATTATAGATTAGAAGTTTAAAGACCTTAGAGACTATAAAGCTATACGTTCTTTTATAGGTCTCTATAACTTTATCTAGATCTTCTACTACTATGCTAGTATAGCAGCTAAACCCCTAAACTAACTACTTAAGAAGGATACGCCCTTTAAACTTAGACTAGAATAGCGCAAAGCATTTAATCGAATAAAGAAGCTTGCAACTAAAGCTCTTATTCTTGCCTTCTTCTATCCTAAACTACTAACCTAACTTAAGACTAATGCTTTCTAGAATATAACTGCTAGTATTCTATAGTAATAGCAGACTAACTCGACCTAGAAGCCTATAGGCTTCTTTTCTAAGACTATATCCCCTATTAAACGCGCCTACCTAATCTAAAACCGTAAGCTCCTTGCTATTATATAGAGTCTCGAGCACTTTTACCTAGAACTCCTTAGTTAGAAGTTCGATATTATTATAGACTATAAGGCCCTAATATATTTCTCGATAAAGAGGCTGCTCTCGATCTAATAAGTCTATTAGTCCGACTTCTTAGCTTAATTTAATATCCGTTTCCTCTATTGCCCTAGCTAACTAAATATAGCTGCTAATACTCTCTTGTATAAGATAGTCGAACTCCTTATAGTTAAGGCTAGAGAGAAAAAAGAATAGATAAACTAATTAATTAAGCTAGAGTCTCTTAGTTTCGACCTCCTAGAAGTTACTTTTATAATCGCCCTAATTTATATACCTAATACTATAACCCCTTATAGTGCTAACCTCGCTACGCTTATCTAAGAAGAGAACGCGACTTAGAAACTCGGCTACTATAGCAAGCATTTAATCGTTCTAGAATAGACTACTAATAGGCGACTATTCCTCTATATAGCCTTAATTCGCAAGGCCTATAAACCTCTAATTTTTGCTTATAAAGGCTAAAATAAGACGATTAAGGTACTATAATAGGACTACTACTAGCCCTAGATAAAGCAGGACGTCTAGAGATATATCTATAACTGCTATAACTATTATAGAAATAAAACCCTGCGTAATAAGACCCCTAGACTTCTATACCCTCTGCTAATACCGACCGCTATTTAGGAATACATTACTTATAATAGAAAAACTATGCCTATAGATTGCTATAGATATAACTACGTTTAAACCTTTATCTATAAGCTTAGCTAGATTATTGCTATATTGCCTAGAAAAAAATTAATACCTTAGAGACCCTTGCTAGCTATTACTTCTAGCACTTATACTGCTTTTTTAGCCTACTAACTGCTTAGATTATAGATAATACTAGCCCTTTTATCTCTTTATTCTTAAAAAGAATTAACTACCTTACTAGTATAAAGTATTATTATAGTAGCGCCCTCTACTTGCAAATATAAAGCAGCGTTAAAGTTATAAATTAATATCTAGATTAGAGGCTATGCTTCTATATTAATAAGTAATAAGATAATTAGAGCAATTATCTACTAGCGCTAGACTTCGCGTATAACTCGTCCTAGTACGCCTTAATTAGTATAGCCCCCTTAATAGTAGTACTTAGAAAAGAAGTTAGGAACCCTTTCTCTCTGCCTCGATTAAATAGTTCCTCGACCCCTAATAACTCTATAAACCCTGCCTATATTGCCTCCCGCCTTATTATCTACGTATATAAAGTATAGCAATAAGCTTATAACGCTATAGCTCGAACCTAGGAGCAGCAAAAGCAATAGGCTAATAAGAAAAAACGCCCTATAGATTTTACTATTAGTAATAAGGTCTTCCTATAACGGAAGGGATTTAGTATAATCGCCCTAATAACTCGTTTTAGCGCTTAGTAGTCTAGTCTATTTACGATTACTATTAAGAAAAGCTTTAGCTATATTCTCGACCTGCTAAATAGCTATAAAATAACTAATTTATTCTACGCTAACTAACTCTGCAAAGCCCTAGATAACCTATTACTTAATTAAATAGTCCTAGCTCCTAAACCTAAAGAAGTCTTTAGTACGCCCGAGTAGGAAGTCGATTACGTCCTCTATTCTTATATTATAGGGAGAAATAAGCGTCTAGAGTATTAGGTATAATAGGAAGGCTATAATCCTAATAATATATAGTATCCTGCTAGGAATTTTAAGAACGCGCCTATTGCCTTAAAGAAATACTATAACTATTACGTTAATACCCCCGGATCCCCTATAAACTTAACTAGGTAGATCGAGGCTATTATAGCAGATAAACTATATAACGATAATAATAATAATAACCGTGCTATAATAGTCGGCATACTATTACGAGTCCGCAGATATCTACCTTAATAGGCATATTAAGGCCTTAGTCAGGGGGTAGTATTACGCGCTATATATATACTAAATCTCGGGCTATATATCTATAAGACTAGTTATAAGGGCACTAACTATTTAATTATAGCCCTAATAGACCCTAGGTTATGTATAGCAGTGTATATAGTCTTTCTTAGTGCGTATAGCTTTATGCCCCTTTTTCTCTTTTCCCTTTATCTTAGAATCTTTGTTTATAGTGCCTATAATATATTTACTTGTTATTTTAAGGCCGTTATAATCGAAGCGCATTAGTCTATAGGAAAGGTTAAAAAATACTATGCCCCTTTTTGCTAGGCATATAAAATCCTTAGCACTAAAATCGGAGTAATAATAAGATAAGATGCAATTCTCTAGATAGCAGTTAAAGCTATTAATAATACTGCTAGCCTAGATAGACTAGTTCTAACTCTCCTTATTTTTAGTATATATTTACGGATTAATTAGGATTCTCCTTTATTAAAAACTACTCGAGATTAGGCTAAAGCTATTCGGAAAGTAATAATAAGTCTTCGAGAAATTATAGCATCTTAATAACTAAAAAAGGCGCTATCTACTAGGAATAGCCCTAATATAATAACGCTCTTTTAACTCCTATTGCAAAGCTAGGTTAAGGTTTAGAGAAAAAAGAATAGCTAGACTAGTCCTTTTACCCTTAAGGCTATTAATAGCTATAATATTATAATCTAGTCCCTAGTAGGTTTCTAGGTATTTTAGTTAATATATATATAGCCTTATTTTTAAATAATCCCTAACTAAAGGCTATCTAGGAATATAGTAAAAATAACTTAAAACTTGCCCGAAAATAGACCCAGTTCTTATAGCGTTTAGAAGTTTAACTGCTATAATTACTAAAGACCTTAACCTAATTTATATTTAAAAAAGAATAGAATAACTTTGCGCTCTCTCTTTATTTTTATATAGAAGGCAAAATTATAACCCCTAGACTCTTATTTAAAGCATTAGACTAAAAAGAGATTATAGACTTTATAGGCTAAGGTGTTTTTTCTTTTAAATAGTTCGACCCTGCCTAGTATAAAGGAGTTTAGATTTTTCGTACTAGACTTATCTAAGAAATTAAGGATAAGATAACTAATTACCTATATAAAAAATTAAGACTAATTATTATAGGATATAATAATAATAGTAAGAAGGAGATCCTAACCTAGTCTCCTACGATTTAAAGGGTTAGCTAATAATTGCTTTTAGTTCTAGCTCTAATATATATCGATTAAGGGATAAAGTTAAACCTTTATAATATTACTTAGGCATATCCGTAATCCTAATCTATACTTAAATAAATAATCCTTATAAGCCTTCTAAAAGAACTCTAGGATAAGTACCCTTTTTAGATAATTATCCGAGTTATTAAGCTATTATATAGTATTATAGAGTCTAGCGTTTATTAGTTCTAGATATATTTTAAGTATTATATTTAAAGGCTTTATATATAACCCTTTATATTTAATAACTGCTTTCTCCTCTTATATTCTAGCTATACTTATTTTAGTCTTATTAGGATATAAAGTATTAATAAGATTATTTTTAGTATTAATTCTTTCTATAAGCAAGAAAAAGCTAAACTAAATTCTGCTTAAATTTGCTCTAAACCCCGAGTAAACTTAGCCCTAGGCAGTATTATAGATTTTAATAATTTATAGTTATATCTTAAATTAAATTTACTAGCAATTTAATAAAAAGACTAGGCTGCTAAAATTAAGGTTATTAATTATTCTAAACCTAATTTTGCTTAATACTACCTTAAATAATATACGCAAGGAGGCTATATTGCGTCTATTTACTAACTAGAGGCTGCGTTTAATCTATCTATCGCTGCTTAATAATACTAACCTACTATAGAAGACTACTAGAGGTTAAATAAGCGGCTATAATAGCAAAAAGATAATTAGCAGTATAGACTAAAATATATCCCTTTTAATCTTTTAGCACTTAAATTATTTATTTTTATAGATAGATTACTAGTAAATAATAGCAATTTATCCTTATAGATTAGATATATTATTATCCTAGGTAATAAAAATAGGATAGTAAATAAGTTCGTAATAAAATAAAACGTTATTTATTAGAGTTCTATAAAATATAAGAGGATTACCTAGAGTATCCTTGCCTTAGAAATATATAGTATATTATAAGGATTCGATATTAGAATCTCTCTAGTAATAATACTAAATTATATTATAGCTAAGCTAGGATTAGCCTAAGTTTATATTATATTATACACGAATTTATTCTTGCTTTATAAATGCCTTATTAAGCTTAGAATAATAAAAGAAAAACGACTTATAATTAATATTATATCTATCTAAGAGTTATATAAGGGGCAAGAAATTAATAAAATCTAATAGATTGTAGGAAAAAATAATCCTGCTAATACTATAATAAAAGCAACCCTAAATAAAACGCTAGAACGTCTTATTAATATAAATAAAGCTACTATCTCTCTAGAGGGATTTATAATAAGGAAGGAAATAAACTAGCACGATATTAAATCGAATCTAAATAAAATTCGATTTAATAAAAAAAAAACTGCTTGTATATATTCGTTAGTATTAGAGATGCAACTATAGAATACGGAATAACCTGTTTCTATATAAGCCCTTTTTTATAACTAACTCGGCGATTATCCTAGTTATAATATACGCAAACTCTTTTCTACTAGATATTTAATATTATCCCTATTATAGTATATATTACCCCTTTTTATATAAGTATTATGCCCTTTTAAATAAGAGATAGGAGTATAATAGGGGCAGTATAAAAGGGGAAGTAAATTACCCCTAAACTTAGCATAATAAGTATATAATATTATAATAAGTTTATACTAAGATTATAGCAATAATAGTTTAAAAGAGAAAGGAGGCGGCTATATATTTAGATTATACGGAGTTTAAGATAATTATATATTATCTCTAGTTTAACCTAGATGCTTTTAAGACTTTATATATATTTCGTCTTCCTTTCTAATAGAGGAAGAAAAAAGAATAAATATAAGCAGATATTAACAGATTAAGGACCCGAGCTAACTTAAGCAGAGTCCTCTCTTATATTATACTAATATATGTTAATGCCCTACCTATAAAGACTTAATATATAGTATACTATAAATTTTTAAAAAATAGCCCTAAGGACTTTATAGCCTATATTACTATATTTGAAAGACGTAAGTTATATAACGAAGAATAGCATATAATTAATAATAACCCTAAGGAAATTCTAAAGCAATAGGAGGCTTCTTAGTTTTTTTCTACGTTAGTATTTATATACCTTTTTATAGGATACAACCCGAAATTAGATATAACAAAACCTATACTAGCTTTATAATTTCTTCTCGAGAATTAGTATTCCTAATAGTCTTTTTAAGGAATTATAATTAATACTAGTACTATATAGATTTTAACTACTAAATAAAATTAAGTTAAAGCCCTATAATAAATAATACTATATCTTATAGTTAATAAGGCATTAGCTAGTACTAATTCTATTAAATTTAGCAAAGGATAAAGTATACTAACGCTTAGTAATATAACTATTAAAACTCTATTTAGAAATATTACTTTTTATATTCTTACTTTGCCTGCCCTTTTTCTTCTTTTTTTAGCAGATATAAATCGCTTAAAGATTTTCTTCTAGAATATAATAAACGAGCTTATAAGCTAGGATAAAGTACTGCTAGTTGTTTAAAAATAAGGGCACCTTTAGTTCTTTCTTTAACTAGAAAATACAGTAATTTCGTTCTTAACTAAGTCTAAAATTAGGATAATCTACTATTAGTTTAGATATTCTATAGTATAATAACTATACTAACTCCTATCTAAAGCTAGATATAAAATACTAATAACTACCCTTAAAAGCATTTTAAAGTTCTGCTAATATTATTAGTTATATAGCAAAGCACCTAGCTAATTTAAGTTTACGCTTTATAATAATAAGGAATTTAATTTTAAAATTATTATATATATTATATACCTAAGTAGCAAACTAGTTCTTTATATTATTAATACTATAATATCTTTTTAGGCTACTTTATTTCTATATTCGATATTTACTAAAGATACCTAGAAGGCCTTAAGGATAATATAGATTAATACGTACTTAGGGCCCCTGGATTTGCTTTAGTATAATATAGGCATAAATTTTTTATCTTAGGAATTCTAAACTAAATCTAGCTAAATAGGAATTACATGCTAATAGATACTAGTAAAAGCGCATTAGTTTATTAGGAAGGTTAAAAGATACTATGCCCCTTTCTGCTAAGCATATAAGATCCTTAGCACTAAAATTAGAGCAATAATAAGATAAAATGCAATCCTCTGGATAGTAGTTAAAGCTATTAATAATACTACTAGCCTAGATAGACTAGTCTTAACTTTTTTTATTTTTAGAGTATATCTATAAATTAATTAGGATTCTCCCCTATTATAAACTACTCGAGATTAGGCTAAAGCCGTTTAGAAAGCAATAATAAGTCTTTAAAAACTTATAATATTGCAATAACTAAAAAGGCGCTATCTACTAGGAAATAGCCTAGATATAATAACGCTTTTTAAACTCCTATTATAAAGCTAGGTTAAAGTTTAGAGAGAAAAGAATAGCTAAACTAGTCCTTTTACCCTTAAAGCTATTAATAGCTACGATATTATAATCTAGTCCCTAGCAGGTCTCTAGGTATTTTAGTTAATATATATATATCCTTCCTTTTTAAATAATCCCTAACTAAAGGCTATTTAGGAATAGTATAAAAATAATATAAAACCTAATAAATAGACCTAGTTCTTATAGTATTTAGAAGTTTAACTATTATAATTACTAAAGACCTCGACTTAATTTATATTTAAAAAAGAATAGGATAACTTTATACTCTTTTTTATTTTTATATAAAAAGCAAGATTATAACCTCTAGACCCTTATTTAAAGCATTAGACTAAAAGGAGATTATAGACCTTATAGGCTAAGGTATTTTCTCTTTTAAATAGTTTAATCCTACCTAGTATAGAGGAGTTCGGATTTTTTATACTCGACTTATCTGCAAAGTTAAGAATAAGATAACTAACTACTTATACGAAAAATCGAGACTTATTATTATAGGATATAATAATAATAGTAAGAAGGAGATCCTAACCTAGTCTCCTATAATCTAATAGGTTAGCTAATAGTTGCTTATAGCTCTAGCTCTAATATATATTAATTAAGGGATAAAATTATACTTTTGCAATATTACCTAGGCATATCTATAATCCTAATCTATACTTAAACGAATAATCCTTATAAGCCTTTTAAAAGAACTCTAGGATAAGTACCCTTTTTAGATAATTATTTAAGTTATTAAGCTATTATATAATATTATAGAGTCTAGCGTTTATTAGTTCTAGACTTATTTCGAGTATTATATTTAATAGCTTTATATATAACCCTTTATATTTTATAACTGCCTTCTCTTTTTATATTCTAGTTATACTTATTTTAGTCTTATTAGAATATAAACTAATAATATAATAGTTCTTAGTACTAATTCTTTCTATAATTAAGAAAAGGCCGAGCTAAATTCCGCCTAAATTCGCTCTAAACCCTAAGTAGATTTAGCCCTAAATAGTATTACGGATTTTAATAGTTTATAGTTATATTTTAAGTCGAATTTGCTAGCGATTTAATAGAAAGGCTAGGCTACTAAGATTAAGGTTATTAATTATTCCTAACTAGATTTTGCTTAATACTACTTTAAATAACGTATATAAGGAGGCTATATTGCGTCTATTTGCTAACTAAAGGCTATATTTAATCTATCTATTGCTATCTAGCAATACTAACCTACTATAGAAGACTACTAGAGGTTAAATAAGCGGTTATAATAGTAAAAGGATAATTAGCAGCGTAGACTAAAATATATCCCCCTAAATCTTTTAGCATTTAAATTATTTATTTTTACGAATAGATTACTTATAAATAATAATAACTTATCCTTATAGATTAGATATATTATTATCCTAGGCAATAAAAATAGGATAGTAAATAAGTTCGTAATAAAAGGAAATATTATTTACTAAAGTTCTATAAAATATAAGAAGATTACTCAGAGTATCCTTGCCTTAGAAATATATAGTATATTATTAGGATTTAATCTTAGAATCTCTCTAGTAATAATACTAAATCGTATTATAGCTAAGCTAGGATTAGCCTAAGTTCCTATTATATTATATATAGATTCGTTCTCGCTCTATAAATGCTTTATTAAGCTTAGTATAATAAAAGAAAAACGATTTATAATCGATATTATATTAATCCGAGAATTATATAAGGGGCGAGAAAGTAATAAGATCTAATAGATCGCAGGAAAGAATAATCCTGCTAATACTATAATAAAAGCAACCCTAAATAAAACGCTAGAATATCTTATTAATATAAATTAGGCATCTTTCTAAAGGGATTCGTAATAAGGAAGGGGATAAATTAGTAAAATATTAGATTAAATATAAATAAAATTTAATTCGATAAAGAAAGAACTGCTAGTATATATTTATTAGAATTAGGGATATAACTATAAAATATAGAATAACCTATTTCTATATAAGCCCTTTTTTAATAACTAACTCGGCAATTATCCTAGTTATAATATATATAAACCCCTTTCTGCTAGATATTTAATATTATCCTTATTATAGTATATATTACCCTTTTTTGCATAAATATTATGCCCTTTTAGATAGGAAATAGGATTATAATAAGGGTAGTATAAAAAGGGAAGTAGATTACCCCTAAACTTAGTATAATAAGTATATAATATTATAATAAGTTTATACTAAGATTATAGCAATAATAGTTAAAAGGAGAAAAAAGGCGGCTATATATTTAGATTATATAAAGTTTAGGATAATTATTTATTATCTCTAGTTTAACCTAGATGCTTTTAAGATTATATATATATTTCGTCTTTCTCTCTAATAGAGAAAGAGAGAGATAAATATAAGCAAATATTAATAGATTAAGGACCTAAGCTAACTTAAGCAGAGTCCTCTCTTATATTATACTAATATATATTAATATCCTACTTATAAAAAGGCTTACTTAAAATATAAGTAGGGTATTAAGGCATTATTATAATTCGAGGCTAAGTTTAATAATGCGTATATATATAATAGACCCTAGTATATTTAGCTATATACTCCTATACTATTGCCCCTCCCTTCTCTACTACTATATGTTCGTTAGAATTAGGGACGCAACTACGGAATGCGGAACAACTTATTTCCGCATAAGCCCCTTTTTTATAACTAACTTAGCGATTATCCTAGTTATAATAAACGCAAACTCCTTTCTGCTAGATATTTAATATTATCCCTATTATAGTGCATATTACCCTTTTTTATATAAGTATCGTGCCCCTTTAGATAGGAGATAGGAGTATAATAAGGGCAGTATAAAAGGGGAAGTAGATTTATAGGTAGGGCATTAATATATATTAGTATAATACAAGAGAGGACTCTGCTTAAGTTAGCTCGGGTCCTTAATCTATTAATATCTGCTTATATCTCTCTCTCTTCTTCTTCTATTAGAGAGGAAGATAAAATATATATAAAGTCTTAAAAGCATCTAGGTTAAACTAGAGGTAATATATAATTATCCTAAACTCCGTATAATC
>LKCN02000004.1:2368122-2419886 GCA_001633055.2 Ophiocordyceps polyrhachis-furcata BCC 54312 | reverse complement strand
TGCTTATATCTCTCTCTCTTCTTCTTCTATTAGAGAGGAAGATAAAATATATATAAAGTCTTAAAAGCATCTAGGTTAAACTAGAGGTAATATATAATTATCCTAAACTCTGTATAATCCGAATATATAGCCGCCCCCTTTCTCCTTTAAACTGTTATTGCTATAATCTTAGCATAAACTTATTATAATATTATATACTTATTATGCTAAGTTTAGGAGTAATCTACTTCCTCTTTAATACTGCCCCTATTATGCTCCTATCTCCTGTCTAAAGGGGTATAATACTTATACGGAAAGGGGTAATATGCACTATAATAGGGATAATATTAAACGTCTAGCAGAAAGGGGTTTATATATATTATAACTATAATAATCGCCGAGTTAGTTATAAAAAGGGGCTTATGCGGAAACAGGTTATTCCGCATTTTGTAGTTGCGTCCCTGATTCTAACAAATATATAAGATTACTCCTAAACTTAGCATAATAAGTATATAATATTATAATAAGTTTATGCTAAGATTATAGTAATAACGGTTTAAAGGAGAAAGGAGGCGGCTATATATTTAGATTATATAGAGTTAAGGATAATTATATATTACCTCTAGTTTAACCTAGATGTATTTAAGATTATATATATATTTTGACTTCCTCTCTAATAGAAGGGAGAGAGATAGATATAAGCAGATATTAACAGATTAAGGACCCGAGCTAACTTAAGCAGAGTCCTCTCTTATATTATACTAATATATGTTAATGCCCTACCTATAATAATAACCTATCCTTTAATAAGTAGGAGGTTAAGGAAGTACTTGCTACTAAGAATGCTTAGGGGCGGCGATTAGCAACCTTACCCTTACGCTATTCTATTCTTATTAAATAGTATAGCTATATAACGCCTACCTAGGAGCCTCTAGAGAGTATATAGGATTATAAAGCATTATTATAATTTAAAGCTAAGTTTAGTAATGCGTATATATATAATAGACCCTAATATATTTAGCTATATACTCTTATACTATTATCCCTCCTTTTACTACTGCTTGCTATATCTGCCTTATCCCCTTTTCCCCCCTTTCCTCCTTTTATACCTCTTTTGCCTTATCCTTCTCCAGCTATGCTAGCTAACCCTATAGGTTTAAGTTGCTTATCTAATAGGCACGGGTTAGTATATTAAGCAAGCTATAGCAGATATAGCTATATATAGTGCTAGTAGTAGTAGTAGTAGTATATATTTGTTAGAATTAGAGACGCAACTATAGAATACGGAATAACCTATTTCCGTATAAGCCCTTTTTTTATAAATAACTCGGCGATTATCCTAGTTATAATACATGCAAACCCCTTTTTGCTAGATATTTAATATTATACCTATTATAGTATATATTACCCCTTTCTATATAAGTATTATGCCCCTTTAGATAAGAGATAGGAGTATAATAAGGGCAGTATAAAAAGAGAAGTAGATTACCCCTAAACTTAGTATAATAAGCATATAATATTATAATAAGTTTATACTAAGATTATAGCAATAATAGATTAAAGAAGAAAGGAGGCAGCTATATATTTAGATTATACGGAGTTTAGGATAATTATATATTACCTCTAGTTTAACCTAGATACCTTTAAGATTATATATATATTTCGACTTCCTTTCTAATAGAAGGAAGAGAGAGATAGATATAAGCAGATATTAATAAATTAAGGACCTAAGCTAACTTAAGCAGAGTCCTTTTTTATATTATACTAATATATATTTATTTATTTATTTATTAATTATACGCTAGGGGCTATAAAAGGCATCTAGAACCTCTATATATATCGAGTAGGAAAAACCCCCCTAGGGGGGAAAACCCCCTAGCAAATAGAGCAAAGGAAAGGCCTCGCGCCCCTAGGGGTCGCGAGGCGGGGAACGCGGTAGTATAGTAAGGTACGGGGCAGCTGCCCGCTAGAGTAGTCTCGGAAAAATAAAGGAGATAAGGGGAGATAAGGAAGGGTAGTAATAACTTAGCGCGGAAAGTAGGGGAGGGGGAGGGGAGGGAAGCTTATAGGGAGGGAGAAACGCTAATAGCTTTAGGTTATAGACTTTGCTATTATAGAAAAAGGGCGGGCAGCTATTAAATTTATTATCGAGGGAGGGACTACTAATATAGTAGAGGTAAGTATGCCTTAGGGTCCCGAGCTAGGAGAGTAGGAATATAGTCTAATAGTAATAGTAGCGTTAACTTAGTCGGGAGCTATAGGAGGCGTAGAACTAGCACTAGAGTAGGGAGTCTAGGGGTTTCGCGGCGCAAGCCGCGGTTCCCCTAGTTGCACTCCCCTTAGTCCTAGCTATGCCTGCCCTAGCCCTAGCTGCGCCTATAGTAGTACTGCCCGCGCTAATAGCGATAAAAAACCTGCAAATAATAATAATAATAATTACGAATCTAGTCTAGGTGCTAGAGGGCCTTATAGAGGCTATAGGCTAGGAGATCCTTAGCGAGCTAAGGGAAATGCACTAATACTAGGAGATAATTTTCCGTATTTAGGAGAAATAGTTAGCATACTAGGGGAGTATTAATACGTATTATATATATAACGGTTAGCGCTTTAGCAGGATCCTTAGCAATCTTCTCGGTATTAACCCGAATAAGCAGATATATATCCCTAGGGCCTAAGGGGCAGAGGACCTCCCCCTAGATATAGATAGACTAATCTAGCCCTATATTACTAACCCTAATATTAGGGGCGCGCTAATAGTATATATGCCCGAAGCTGCCCTAACGCTACTAAAAATAGAAGGGGGGCTAGGGGCTAATCGAATAGGGTCTGCTCCTTGCGACTATAATAGCAATAGCGATAGCAATATTATAGAGGTGCTAGCTAAGAGATAGAGGCTAGAGGTAGTAGTAGAGGAGGAGAGGGTATTAGTAGAGGAAGGGGTAGTAGTAGCAGGAAGGGGGGGGGAGGAGAGTCCGGGAGGAAGGGACCTAGCCGCGACCCTAGTAGCGATAGGGACTCCGAGGCAAGGGCCTAGACGCCCCCCTAAGCGGGGTTATAGTCGTAAGCATAGGGGTTAGGGTAGTTATAGCAGGAGAGCGTTAGGAGGCAGGTAGAGTTATTAGTGCTTTTAGAGTAGGGTTAGTAAATAAAAAGGCGGTCTGCCCTTAGGGGGTAGTAATACCCTTTATCCTATATAGTATAAGGGCGAGGTCGAACTAACGTAAGCAACGCAGTTATATAAATTATAGAGCTAACTTACTAGCGGAGACCCTGCGGCTAAGTAAACGAGTAAGGTTGGCCTAGTCCCTCGGGGGGCCTAGGTTAGAGAGCAGGAGTCTCTAAGCGCTTATGCAGGGGCAGCGGAGGAATAGGTGCTTAGCAGTCTCGTCCTCGCTAGTACTATAGGGGCAATATAGGGATAGAACGTTAGGGATATAGCAGGTATAGAGAAAGCGGTTTAGCCTAATCCTGCTAGACTAAAGCTATATTAGGACGCTGCTAAGGAATTTAGGAAGGGTAGTATATAAGTCGAGGGCAAGGCGCGGTTTAAATTAGGGGCGTTTATTAGTAGCCTATCCGTAAGACTATCTATAGTGCTTTAGGCGGCCTTCTCGTAAATCCTATTAGAGGAGCTATTTGGCCCGAAGGCGCTTACGTAAGTCCTAATATAACTACGAACTAGGGTCGGGTAACCCTACCTAATATATTATAGAGTCCCTTAGTGCCTAGAGTGCAATATAGGGGGCAAGGGGTCGACTATAGCGGGGCTAGAGACGCTAGGAGACCCGGGCGCACGCGGCTCGAATGCCTGCTGCAATGCTATTAGCCTCGAGGAGCTAGAAAGTACGGGCAGAGTAGTAGGAGAAGTAGAGGTCGAGTAGAGGGATAAAAGCTTCGGACTCTACGTAGTATAAGGGGGTAGCCCTATAGGCCCTAGTAATAACCCTAAGGTATTTAGATTAGACCTTAGATAATTCCTTATAAATAGGACTATAAGGGGGGCCGGACGGGATTATAATAGGAGCGAAGTAGGCGGAACTATAAGCAATCGCTAAGCAGATAACCTTCGTATAGATCTTACGCGCGCGGATAAGAGAGAATCCCTATATAGATATAGCGAGGTTAGTTAGTGCAAGCTGCTATTTCTAGAGCTTCTATATAAGTTAGCGCAGATAAGCCTTCTACTTAAGCTTCCGATAAATCTAAACGCTAAGCATATAGGCCTCCTACGTAGGGACTATAATAGAGCCGTCGAGGGTAAAAGTACTAGTATTAGCTATATAGGCGCGTATAAAGTAAAGGAGTTCGCTCTTAAGGGGTTAAAACAATATCTTATACTTATAGGCCTAATCTTAGCAGACCTCCTATACTCGGACTAACTAGTCCCGAACTTATTATAGTATGCGGCTAGTGCTAATAATATTCGTATTATCCGCAAACCCTATAGGAATAATTCCGATTTATTATTCGAATTAGCAGTAGAGGGAAGAGATATATAAGATAAATAGGATTAGGGATATTAGGGACCCTTAGGGGACGCCCCTCTCGATATCGAAGGGTTTAGATAAGCGGCCGTCGACCTTAAGCCTAGAACTACAGCTAGTAAGATAGCTGCGGATAAGCGTAGTAAGCTAGGGGGGGAAGCCGAGGAGGTTAAGGGTAGCGATAAGCTTGCTATATAAAACGTAGTTAAAGGCGCTAGTTATATCGAGCATAAGGAGCGATATAGAGCCCCGCTAGGCCTAGGCCGCGCGCACTATTTTAGTAAGCATAAATAGTGTACTATTAGTAGAATAGCAAGGTCTATTTCCTATCTATCTAAAAGGGAGGACTATAGCAGCCTTAGTAGCGCAAGATAGTTTTTATGCTAAAATAGTCTCTAGTACCTTCCTAACCGTATTAAGTAGCAAGATCGGTCTATAACCCCTAGGGGTCCGTAGGACCTCTAGGCTCTTACCCGCTTTTCGAAGCACTATAATATTCGACTCTTTATATCGAGCAGGGAAGTAGCCGCACGCAATATAACTACGGAGGACTAAGGTAAGGAAGGAGACTAATAGTAGGCCGCACCCTTTAAGGAAGCTAACCGGGATCCCGTCGGGACTAGCTAATTTCTAGGAGGCAATACTAAAAAAGGCGGAGTATACCTTAGATTCGCTAACCTCGGAGGCAATGCTAATAGCCGGGAAGGGGTCCTTAAGGAAGAGGGGGGGAGTATTTGCTAGACTTAGGGGAAAGAACTTATTAGCAAGCAGCTTAGTCTTTCCCTCGTAGGATAATTATAGGCCGCTAGAAGTATTACGTTATAAGGCAGGTATATAAGTTAGTTCTAGGGGGGTCTAGCTTTGCAAGCGCGCCTATTTAGTTATAGACTATAGGGTCTAGGGGTTACTAGATACGCTATTAAGAAAGTCCTGCTAGTTATTGCGTTTTGCCTTGCAGATAGCAGCCTTTTAAATAATAGTTTTATCTCCTAAGGCCTACTATTAGGATAGGCCGGGGTTTGCTTGCTATGCCCGCCTAGCTCGCTTTGCGTTGCGTACTACTTTATTAACCTCCCGTATCTACTAAGGGTACGACTTTAGGCTAAGTCGCTAGGGGAGAGTCGGGATAGTAATAGTTGCTATAGTATTAAGTTCCTAGTATAGCTAGTCTAGAGTAGCGTCTATCTAATCTAGGGAACCTACGAGCGCCTAGGAGGGCAGGAGCCTATTGCGTGCCTTAGCAATAAGGACGTCCCTATTAAATAATTTCTAATGCCTAGTAGGGGCTATATTAGGGGGGGGATTAAGGTCGAAGGAGGCGGATTATAGTATATAATCGGAACCCTTAAGGTCGAGGTTAGGGCTAAGGAAGGTTAGGAAGCAGCTAGGGGATGCCTAAATAAGGTCGATAGTGCTCGGTCGGCAGCTATATATTTTCTAAGTAACCTCGTATAGGGGAGTAATAAGTTTAAGGCGTAGCCGTCCCGCTACCTAGAGGAACTTAAGGATATATAGTAAAGATTATTCGTAAAGATCCTAAAAAGGATAATAAGCGTTAAGGTTACTAAGGAGGATATAGGGGGAGCCTGGGTCGAGCTAGTCCTATAGACGAAGGAGGGGGCTTATCGCGATGCTAATAGGAGGGGAGTAAACTAATAGGATTCAGGGGCTATAAGCGAAGGAGGCTCCTGTAACGTCCTGGCCGAGAATAGGTATCTAAGTATGCAGATCGTAGCGCTTGTGTATATAGAGGAGGGCCCTGCCCTCGCCCTAAACGAGATAGTAAGGGGCGAGGCCTAGGACTAGCGGTTAGCCGTTAGTATTAAGCTAAGCCTCCTAGATAGCTACTACGTTATAACTATATTTAGAAAAAAGAGCAAAGTAGATAAGATAGTTCGACTTCTATATATTCTACGTAAGGGCCTTAATTTTTATTAAGTTATATAGAGGGGATAGTAAATAGCGATTAAGACGTTAGCGTAAGCTAAGTGCGGGAAGGGGTAGACGTAAGGGCGGCACTGCGCTGCGCGCGGCCCTGTTATCCTACTATAGGGCGGGAACGGCTACGGAGGCCGCCTCTAGCTTATAGCAAGTATCCGATTAGGGGGTCGATAGGGGGAATTTCCGTATCGCCTAGGGAGCCGCGGTAGGCCTATTTCCGTAGCAAAACCTAGGTAAAGCTGTCCTTATTAGTAGTAGGTGCGGGCTAGGAAGCGAGCGGCTATTAAGAAGTAGTTAGTATTTAGCTATAGTTTAGTAGGTAGTCCTAGCAGTAGTCCTAGAAGCGACGGGGTTGCGTAGGGTATACGGATCTAGCCTTATCCTAGTGCTAGCGGGATACTTTGCAATCCTAGGACTATAAGGCGTAGTTCCCTTTGCATAGGATATAGCAGCGTTAATATTTACCCTTAAAAGCAGGGCAGTTAGTCTCCCCTCCCTCGTGCAGGGAGGACCCGCAGTGCCTATAATACGGGGTATTTTTGCAGTATTTAGCTATATAGCCGAACTAGAAATATTAATAGCATTATTTAGGGCGGATAGCATCTTTATAGGGTTCGCAGTAAATAATCTTAGCGTTAATAATTAGCCCGTTCGCATAGAGTTAATTAGTATTAGCAATGCTACTAATACTAAGGATAAGGCAGGTCTAAGGCGCAACCCCCTAGGGTCCCTCGCGGGGCTTAATTGCCCGAGCTCGGATAATATCGACCTTATTAATATCCTTAATGCCCTAAAGCAACTTATCTCTATCTTAGAGGGCGGCTAAGGTACGGATGCCCTTAGCAATTATAGCGTACGAGCGTTAGGTAAGCACTGCTTCCTCGCTAAAAGCCGCCTAAATCTATCCTTTAGGACGAGGGCACGATATCTTATTAGGGTCGAAGGTAAGCATAATATCGCTGCTTAGTAGACGCCTAGCAGCAACTATAGCGGGGTCGCCTATAGCGGAATTAGCTTTAGTAATAATCTCTATAGGGGTAAGGGAGGGAGCCCCCTTAGTAACCGGGACGCCCTAAACCGAGATAAGCATCTCGCGTTCCTATCGAGCTAGTACTAGTCGGACGAGAGGTAGTCCCGAGGGTAGTGCGGTAGCGGGGGCAGCGAGTACGGCGGCCTAGGACGGTTTCGACCCGGTCGTATAGGGTTGCAGAACCTTCTATACGGCCGATTCGACGGATTTCTAGATTGCACGGGTAATAGTAGCAGGAAGAGAGGTCTTATCCGTTTTAGCAGTAGCAGGGGCACGCTTCTAAAGCTTCTTCCACACCGTATCTATAATAGCCTATACAGCCCTAAAATTTTCTTATAAGACTACCCTAGCGAGACTATTAAAAGCGTCTTTTATAATAGGATTAGTCGGCGCTCGCAATGTCTCTATAAACGGGTCCTTATTAGGTGCATCGATAATATTAAATTAGCTAGCACCCGTATACAGGTGCTATCGTAACTGCGCGATCCCCTTAGGACCCCTATTAATTACTATCGGGACCCCGATAGTATTGCCAGGGGCCCTATCCAGGGGCGCCGCGGACGGCGCTATGCCGAACGAAAAGGAGAGAAGGGGAACTAAAAAAGAAGACTTGCAGTCGCAATAAGAGATTACAGCGAGCGCTTCGTCGTCGCTGCGGCAAAATGTTGTTACTAATATATATTAATACCCTATTTATACTAATTAGTAATACTATTAGCTATTAATATAAGTCCTATATTTAATAATATATAGATTAGCTAGACTAGGTTGCCTATTTCTAAGCTAAGAAAGCTAATAGACCTCTTAAATATAAATAGACTTCTAGAGTTCGTAGTTTTAACTATCTAGGAACTTACTGCTATATCGACTATTTAAAGGAGCAATATTAAGACTAAGGAGGAATAGACTCCTATAGCCTGTAGTTTTAATCTCTTAGAAACCTATCTTAATACTAGATAAAAATACCTATAAAATCTATACGAATTCTTATTAATAATAACTAGGATATTAGCAGAAATTACTATAAAAGGTAATCGCTAATAACCCTAGAATACTAAGTTTGCTTAGGAGATTATATAGATTAACCTCTAGGATTTTATAAGAAAAATAAAAAATACTCTAATTAAATAAATTAAAAACTAGTATAAACCTATCCTAAATTTATATTAAAATCTAACTAATATCGAACTCTAGATTTTATACTTTATAAAATTATCTAGGAGCTCTAGTACTTTTCTCCTTAAAGATTTTTAGGATACTTTCGAAGGCTAAAACGAAAATATCTAGGAATTAGCGGATCCTAGAATAATAAAATTGCTAAAAAGTTTCCTTAGAGGCAGAGGATTCTTTCTAGGACCTAGAAATATAAGAATAGGACCCTTTTTTATATAGATCCTAAACTAGGAATAGCTTAAGTAATAGCTACTCTTAATATATTAATAAGCGTAATTCGAAGAAAGCACCTAACTGCCTTACTATACCCTTCTATAGGGGATATAATAACCTCTAACTAGAAACTCCCCGAATTTAAATCTATCCTAATTGCTAACTAGAGGGCAAACGCTACTAATTTAGAACTTTTAACTACTGCGTTAAAAAGAACCTTTACCTATCCCCTAAATAAACTCCTAAATAACTCTATCTATAGAACCTATAATAGATAAAGATATTCCCTAAAGACGAACTTAATATTTAATATTATATAAATTCTAAAACCTACTTATAAAAGATATAGTCCTTTTAGAATATAACTAGAATAATATATAAACTCTATAAGAAATCGCTTTAGGTTCGATCTAACTTTAGGAAAAGCCTAGAATAATTCCTTTTAAATTTTATATTAAGTTACCCCTAAAATTAACTCCTAACTTACCTATTAATAATAATATTATATCTAAATTTACTAAAGTCTAGGATAAGATAAAGAACTTTATAGGGAAACTATACAATTTGCTTAATAATATTATCTATTTATTTTTTAATATTTATTTCTTATTAAAGATTACTCTAGGATATTTTTATTTAATTTTTCCTTATATTTAGACTAGTCGAGCATAGAGATATTTTATAGATTATATTAAATAGTATAATACGTTTAAAAGGCAGTATAACTAACTTAAGAATTATTTCGAATCGGATATTAATTATATGTATTACTTTACTAACTAGATATCGACTTTATTTTAATCTATTTATAGGGTAAATTCGGAACTATTATAAAGGATCCGGGCTTTGCCCGGATCTTGTTATACTACGCGAGGATAACTTATCTACGCGTACGGGCCGCGCGCATATAGCCCTACCCCCCTACTATATATTATATCTTTCCTTTCTTTTTCTTTATCTTTATTATTACTATTTAGGTCGCTATTCTGCAGCAGCACTAGGCCAGACCCTTATAAATAATAAAGATTAATTCCCTTTTTGCTTTCTTTTTTCTACTATAGCGGACCCTAATATATACTTTTAATTATTTTAGTAGGTAGCTAAGCTTTAATAAATCGTTTTATAGTAGCAGGATACTATACTGCGGTTAGAGCAATAGGCAATAGCGTAGTCGAGCCGCCCTAAGCGCAAGCCGCTACTGCTTAGATTGCTATTCGACGGAGATAAGATATTATTCCTAGCGTAGCGCTCCCTTATAGCGTATAAGCTCGTTGCTAACTAGGAGTTTATTAGCACTGCCTACGATTAGTAGGTATTTTTATACTAGCACTTTACGCTATCTGTATAGGCTAAGGTAGCCCCTTTCTTCGAGCAAGGGGAGGAATATAGATATAATATAGAGTATTTCCTTAACTACCTCGATAGCGTCTTTACGGACCCCTACTATTAGCAGATAGCTATAGCGGAGCTAGAGAAACTTATATAGCGCCCTACTAAGTCCTTTTCGGATTTTCTTATCCGATTTAAGGCTAAGTTATCCCTATTAAGTAAGGCCTTATAGAATAAAGTTATTAAAGTCTAACGCCTTTATTACTCCCTTTCCTCTAAGTTACGTTAATACTATATTAGGCGCAATATCCCCTATAATAACTATGCTAGGGTAGTAACGCGTATTAGGTCTATTGCCGTTAATATCGAAGCCTTTTGCCTTAAGGCTTGTTTTAACGCTAAAGGGGCTCCTCTAGCCGGCTAGACGCGTCTACGCCCTAATACCTTAATAACGGATATCTATAGCGCGGGCACTTCCTCTTAACCTGCTGCCTGCTATCCGCAATAGTCTAATGCCTACTGCTAGGCAATATAGGTTAGCTTGGATATAATTAAGCAGCGCTGCGTCGATAGTATATACCTCTGCTATAGTATCCCCGGGCACTTCCTAAAGTCCTATAACCTCTATTTAGCGCGTTGCCTATTTATATTACGCGTGCGTTTTATAAATATAGTAGATGCTTCTAATGCTTTTCTAGGCTAGGCGGGAAATATACTGCCCCTATAATAAGTCTCTTGCTAGGGGCAAGTAGTCGCGTTAAGGATATTAATAGTAGTTTAGCAACGCAATTTAAGGAAATTAAAAGGGATATAGATACTATGCCCCTTTTTTTTCCCGTACTTATAAACTCTACTACTTTTATTAATGCGCAGGCAGACTATAGCTATAATTACTACGCTGCTATAAGCGAATCGCTAGTTTAACGTTACTAGCTTAAGAGAGTACGTCTTCCTCGACTATATATAGTCCGGACGGCTATTTCGATTAGTCGAGATTAGGATAGTCGTTTTAAGGAGACGTTATTAATTTAGGATATTATGCGTTTTGTTGCTAATATTAATAGGTAGCTTACGCCTATTATTGCGTACCTAATCCCTAGGCTAACGTAAGAATTTATTCTTAGCACCCTATAGCTTACGCGTTATAACGTATTAGTCCGTGCTAGCAGGCGCGAGTTAATTATCTATTCCGTAGATAACCTAGTTATTTATAGCAGCGCCGCCTGCTAGGTTTTTAACCCTATAGTCGCTATTATAAGCTTTACTTTTGCTAGCCTTATTCGCTAGGAGACTTATTATCCTAAGGGTTTTTAGTTCCTTATAACTAGCCTGCGCGAGATCTTATTAGCGCTCCGTATTACCCCTACTCCTAAAGCGCCCCCTATAATTTCCCTCCTATCTAAAGTCTCTAACTTTGCTAACCTCTTTAGCAAGGAGAAGGCTAGCGCCCTCCTACCTTACTATAGTAGCTAGGATTACTATATTCGCTTATATTATAACCCGGATAGTTCCTTGCCTGCTTTCCTATAGGGCCCTTTATATAATATACTATAGGAATACCTTCTCGAGGTTTGCTAGTAAATTACTAACCTAATAGATAAGGGGTAGATTCGCGCAAGCTTATTATTAGCGGCCGCTCCTATCCTTCTTGCTAAAAAGCCTAGGGGTAGCTAGCGTTTCTATATCGATTATCGCGCTTTAAACTAAGTTACGGAGCAGGATTACTACCCGCTTCCCTTAATTAAGGAGACGTTACGCAGCCTTTCTAGCGCCTATTAGTTTATAAAGTTAGATATCTGCGCCGCCTTTTATAAGCTATATATTATAGAGGGTAATAAATATCTAATAGCGTTCTATACCTAGTTTAGGCTTTTTAAGTAGCTTATTTGCCCCTTTAGCCTTGCTAGAGCGCCCGCTTCTTTTTAGCGATATATTAATAACGCGTTAGGCATGTCCCTAGGCGACTTCGTTATAGCATATCTCGACGATATTTTAATCTATTCCAGGGGATTGCGTACTAACTACTAGGGTAAGGTCCGGGCCGTTATAGATAAGTTACGGGCTATAGGTTTATTTCTAGATATTAATAAGTACGCTTTTATAGTTAAAGAGGTTAAGTACCTAGGATTTATTATATACGCTAGTCGCGAGATACGTCCTAACCTAGATAAAGTAGCTATAATACGTAACTAGGAGGCGCCTTCCTATATTCGAGGTATCCGCAGTTTCCTTAGCTTTGCGAACTTCTATTACGACTTTATCCCTCGCTTCTCTTATATTATAGCCCCTTTTATTAATCTAACTCGTTATAATATGCCCTTCTAGTAGACGGCCGAGTACTAGGCAGCCTTTAACTACTTTAAGGCCGCGTTTATTACTTATCCTATCTTAGCATAGTAGGATCCTTGCTAGCTAATAGTTATTAAAATAGATTGCTCTAGTAAGGCACTTAGTAGCTGCTTATTATAAATAAGGAAGGATAAAATCCTCTGCCTTATTACGTACTTTTCCTAGAAGCTTTAACTTATAGAGAGGAATTATACTATCTATAATAAGGAGCTCCTTACTATTATTGCCTGCCTTAAAGCCTAGTTAGCCGAGCTGCATAGTATAGCTAAGCTTTTTACGATTCTAATAAATTATAAGGCCCTTAAGTACTTTACTACCCCTAAGGAGATATTAGAATATTAGGTATAGTAGGCTAAAACGTTATTTTTATTTAACTTTTACCTTTATTACTACCCTAGCTTATAAGCAGCGCGTCCTAATACTCTTTCCTAGCGTAATTAGGAGTACTATAATACGCCCTCTTATTTTAGCTAGATTATATAGCCCCTCTCGATTTATGCTTTTTAGATAGCTCTGCTATAGGCAAGCGTCCCTTATTAGCAGGCGCGTATTCCTTGCTAGCCCGCGTCTAGGGTTCTTTCTCTGCCTCTTACGACTAACTCCTTGCTAGACTATCCTCCCTCCCTATTAGTAGCTTCTATTCCTCCCCTTAACGTTACTAATTCCTTTACTCCTTTCCCTAATATATACTTATAGGAGTTATAGCGTTCTGCTTTATAGTATAACCTATTATATGCTATCTGCCTCGACGCGTTACGCTTAGCAGCAAGGAAGTTCCCCCCTAAGGCTTATACCTGCAAATAAGTAGCAGATTATACTATTTCCGCTACTAGCTTCCTATAATTCCGTAGCTATCTCTAGGTCCTTTACTAGGAACCTCTTACTATATCCTTAATCTAGCGCGTTTACGACTCGCCTCTTACTAGCTACCCTAGGAAGAATATTACGTTTTAACTCCTCTAACGCGACTTTTACTAGGAGGGGATATCTAAGGATATTACGCGTTTTATACGCAATTATTATTACTATAAAGATTATCTCTACTATTACTATTATTAGGGCCTTTTTTAACCCCTCCTAATTACTAACTATTTCTAGTCTATAATCTTAATTAATTTTATAACTAACCTCCTAGCTAACTTTCCTAACTCCTTATATTTCCTTATAGTTATTATAGACTAGCTTTCTAAGTATATTTAGCTTAAAGCTATAACGTCTATAAATGCTAAGGCTTATATGCGTTATTTTATTTTAACCTAGTAGTACTTTTATAGCTTCCCTATATAGTTAATTTTAGATTATAGTTCGAATTAGACTAGGAGTTTCTAGTCCGAACTCTACTATTTTATTGGGGTCTAGCAGCTCCTATCTACGTCCTATTACCTATAAATAAATAGTAGTATAGAGCATACTAACTAAAAAGTATAGGCTATCCTTTACTATATAATAGCCTTTTCTTAGTTAAATTAGCTAGATTACCTCCCTGCTTACTAGCTTGCGTTAAATAACTATAAGTTATTAGTTACTAGACTTAGCCTAAATCGCCTTTTATATAGGTTTAATATTCCCTTAATTAAGATCGAGCAGTCCTTATTAGCTTCCTCTGCCTCGCCTAAGGGGCGTGCTATTACTTTTCTCTAGCACTTTAAGGAGGGGATAGACCTAGTATAGGCTAGTATTGCGTAGGCGTAGTAGTAGTAGCAGGACTCTTCTAATACTATATATTATCTAGCTAAGAGGTTCTAGGTTAGTAATCTTATTTAGCTAGATATATGCTATATTTGCTCTAACTATCCTTTTAAGAAGCTTAACTATCTCTAGGCTAAATACTATATTATTACTATCTTATCCCCTCTAACTATTACGCTTAATACGCTATAAGGTATTTACCCTACTTTTTATATCGACTTGCTTAAATGCGCTATATTAAACTTATTGCCTTTATAGTTATATACTAACTCCTAGCTAGACCCTGCTCTCTATTTATCTAATAATAATCTGTCCCTTAATAAGTAGGAGGTTAAGGAAGTGCTTGCTACTAAGAATACTTAGGGTTAGCAACTAGCAAACTTACTACTATGCTATTCTATTCTTATTAAGTAGCATAGCTACGTAACGCCTACCTAAAAGCCTCTAGAGAGTATATAGGATTATAAGGCATTATTATAATTTAAGGCTAAGTTTAGTAATACGTATATATATAATAAATCCTAGTATATTTAGCTATATACTCCTATACTATTGCCTCTCCCCTCCCTACTATTTGCTACTTCTGCTACGTCCTTTTTTCCCCCTTCTCCCCTTCTTACGCCTCCTTTATCTCGTCCTCCTCTAGCTATACTAGCTAACCCTGCGGGTTTAGGTTGCTTATCTAATAGGCGCGGGTTAGTATATTAAGCAAGCCGTAGCGGATATAGCTATACGTAGTGCTAGTAGTAGTAGTAGTAGTATATTAGGGGGCAGGGGATAGCTGCGTTAAGGAATTAGCTAAGGAGGATAGTATAAACCTAGACCTAGCTAACGCTAGTAGAGATAATATAGCTATAAGCCTTTATAAGGCGGCGAGTATTATAGCGTTAGCTTAGTATATATTAGCCTATTACTGCTCCTAGTTTTCTAGGATTGCCTATTAAATATCCGCCTAATAGCGGAGGGCCTTTTCCTACTAAGTAGTAAAGCTATTTAGCCCGTAGGTAATTAAACCCTACTACTACTACTACTACTAGTATATTACTACTATAGCCGGGTTTATTCCGCGCTAAGGGGTAGTAGGGTAGGCGGGTATTATAATAGCAGTAGAAGCTAGGATTAGTACGTTACTATTATTATTATTATTATTGCTAGGCGAGGCTAGGGGAGTAAATACGTCTTAAGTTAGCTAAGGGGCAAAACGGGCCGCGGCTAGTATATTCTATAGCCTTTCTACGCGGGCCTAGAATACTAGCGTTAGGACGGCATGCCGCCTAGGAGTATTACTACTATAAACTCGAGCTAGGACTAAAATAGCTTAGCCTGCCTATAATATCTCCTGCAAGTTATAAACTAGCCGCTATAAATATGCGTTAGCAGCAAAAAGGTGCCTTTCCTATAAGCACTATCTCTGCTGCTAATAGTATATTATATAGGCGGCTCCCTGCTTGCATATATATTTAGCCTTGCTATTATTATATAAGTCCCCTATATAAGGGGTATATAAATAAGCAACCTCCTCGGGGCTAGTATTATCCTTATTATCTAAATCCCCTTTTATAATAAAAGTCCTTATTACCCGAGTAGGCGTTTAGCTAGGGGTTATTAATATTATTTTTATCCTAGGCTAGGTATAGGTTATTATAAGTAAGTCTTTAATTTATATGCTTTTAGTAATACTCCGCGTTTATTATAGTATATAGATATTATAAGGTTATAGGGGGTACGTATCTATATTATCTTGTTTTAATCCCTAGGTTATAGTAGGTTAGGGCGATATGCGGATTTTATTTTTTTCCGCCCCTCTATATTAGGCGGGGTAACTATAGCTAGAAGGGTATATAAAGGATCCGGGCTTTGCCCGGATCTTATTATACTACGCGAGGATAACTTATCTACGCGTACAGGCCGCGCGCATATAGCCCTACCCCCTTACTATATATTATATCTTTCTTTTCTTTTTCTTTATCTTTATTATTACTATTTAGGTTACTATTTTGCAGCAGCACTAGGCCAGACCCTTACAACTATCCCTATATAAGGTTCTTTAGAAACTATTTAATAAACTAGAGTTATATTAATAAGCCCTTAGCAAGGGGTATAAAGGAGATACCCCTTTGCGTATAATAATTATTAATATATACTAAGGAGTACTAGAACTTAAGTTTACGTTATTCTAACTAGCTAAGGATACTAAGAACTTATAAGCAGATTTATAATCCGTACTAGAAATATCGATTATAAAGAATAAAGCTAAATAGATATTATAATATAGCGTAATTTATTATCTAGACTATAGATATTAGAATAATATATAAATTTAATCTAAAAATAGTTTAAAAATAACCCGAGTCTAATCTAATTTTAGACTAAATAAGAATTAGACTTAAAAGTATTTTATATATAGCAAGGTTAGTTGCTAATTAACTAAACACCCGCCTAAAGAATAAAAGCAGGCGAAGACTTCGTATATAGTATACTGCAAATTTTTAGATAACGGCCTTTAGGACTTTATAGCCTATATTACTATATTCGAAGGACTTTAGTTATATAATAAAAAATAGTATACGATTAATAATAACCCTAAGGATATTTTAAAGCAATAGGAAGCCTCTTAGTTCCTTTCTATATTAGTATTTATGCACCTTCTTACTAGATATAACCCGAAATTAGATATAATAGAATCTATACTAGCTTTGCAATTTCTTTTTAAGGATCTATATTCCTAATAGTCTTTTTAGGGAATTATAATTAATACTAGTACTATATAGATTTCGACTACTAGACGAAATTAGGTTAAAGCCTTATAGAAAATAATACTATATTTTATAGTTAATAAAGCATTTACTAGTACTAATTTTATTAAATTCGGCAAAGGATAAAGTATACTAATACTTAATAATATAACTATTAAAACTCTATTTAGAAATATTACCTTTTATATTTTTACTTTGCCTACCTTTTTTCTTTTTTCTTTAGTAAATATAAATCGCTTAAAGATTTTCTTTTAGAATATAATAAATAAGCTTATTAGCTAGGATAAAGTACTACTACTTATTTGCAAATTAAGGCACCCTTAGTTCTTCCTTTAACTAGAGGACGCTATAATTTCGTTCCTAATTAAATCCGAAATTAGAATAATCTATTGCTAATTTAGATATCCTATAGTATAATAATTATACTAACTTCTATCTAGAGCTAGATATAAAATACTAGTAACTACTCTTAAAAGCATTTTAAAGTTCTGCTAATATTATTAGTTATATAGCAAGGCACCTAGCTAATTTAAGTTTATACTTTATAATAATAAAGAATTTAATTTTAAAATTATTATAGACGTTATATACCTAAGTAGTAAACTAGTTCTTTACGTTATTAACGCTATAATATCTTTTTAGGCTGCCTAATTCCTGCGTTCGATATCTACTAAGGATACTTAGGAAGCCTTAAGGATAATATAGATTAATATATACTTAGGACCCCTAGATTCGCTCTAATATAATATAGGCACGAATTTTTTATCTAAGGAATTCTAGACTAAATTAAGCTAAATAGGAATTACCTGTTAATAAGTACTAGTAGAAGCGTATTAGTCTATAGGGAAGATTAAAAAATACTATGCCCCTTTTTGCTAAGTATATAAAATCCTTAGCACTAAATTTAGAGCAATAATAGGATAAGATATAATTCTTTAGATAGTAATTAAAGCTATAAATAATACTACTAGCCTAGATAGATTAGTTCTAACTCTCCTTATTTTTAGTGCATATCTATAGATTAATTAGGATTCTCCTTTATTAAAGACTACTCGAGATTAGGCTAAAGCTATTTAGAAAGCAATAACGAGTCTTCGAGAAATTATAGTATCTTAATAATTAAAAAAGGCGCTATTTACTAGGAATAGCCCTAATATAATAACGCTCTTTTAACTCCTATTATAAAGCTAAGTTAAGGTTTAGAGAGAGAAGGATAGCTAGACTAGTTCTTTTACCCTTAAAGCTATTAATAGCTATAATATTATAATCTAGTCTTTAATAGGTCCCTAGGTATTTTAGTTAATATATATATAGCCTTACTTTTTAAATAATCCTAAACTAAAGGCTGCCTAGGAATAGGATAAAAACGACTTAAAACCTGCCTAAATATAGACCTAGTTCTTATAGCGTTTAGAGGTTTAACTACTACGATTACTAAAGACCTTAACCTAATTTATATCTAAGAAAGAATAGGATAATTTCGCGCTCTCTCTTTATTTTCGCGTAAAAGGCAAGATTATAACCCCTAGACCCCTGTTTAAAGCATTAGACTAAAAGGAGATTATAGACCTTATAGGCTAAGGTGTTTTCTCTTTTAAATAGTTTAATCCCGCCTTATATAAAGGAGTTTGGATTTTTTATACTAGACTTATTTAAGAAGTTAAGGATAAAATAACTAATTATTTATATAAAAAATTACAACTAATTATTATAGAATATAATAATAATAGTAAGAAGGAGATCCTAACTTAATCTCCTACGATCTAAAAAGTTAGCTAATAATTGCTTTTAGCTCTAGCTCTAACGTATATTAATTAGGGAATAAAGTTATGCCTTTATAATATTACCTAGGCTTATCTATAATCCTAATTAATACTTAAATAAATAATACTTATAAGCCTTCTAAAAGAACTCTAGGATAAGTACCCTCCTTAGATAATTATCCGAGTTATTAAGCTATTATATAGTATTACTAAGTCTAGCGTTTATTAGTTCTAGACCTATTTTAAGTATTATATTTAATAGCTTTATATATAACCCTTTATATTTTATAACTGCCTTCTCCTATTGCATTCTAGCTATACTTATTTTAGTCTTATTAGGATATAAACTAATAATACGATTATTCTTAGCACTAATTCTTTCTATAAGCAAGAAAAGGCTAAACTAAATTCTGCCCGAATTCGCTTAAAACCCTAAGTAAACTTAGCCCTAGGCAGCGTAACGGATTTTAATAGTTTATAGTTATATCTTAAATTAAATTCGCTAGCGATTCGATAAAAAGGCTAGGCTGCTAAGATTAAGGTTCTTAATTATTCCTAACCTGATTTTGCTTAATACTATTTTAAATAACGTACGCAAGGAGGCTATATTACGTCTATTTGCTAACTAAAGGCTGCGTTTAATCTATTTATCGCTGCCTAGCAATACTAACCTTTTATAAAAGACTGCTAGAGGATAAATAAATAGCTATAATAGTAAAAGGATAATTAGTAGCGCGGACTAAAATATATCCCCTTTAACCTTTTAGCACTTAAATTATTTATTTTTATAGACGGATTACTTATAAATAATAACGACTTATCCTTATAAATTAGATATATTATTATCCTAGGCAATAAAGATAGGATAGCAAAAAGTTTATAATAAAAAGAAACGTTATCTACTAGAGTTCTACGAAATGCAAGAGGATATAAAAGACTAGGTCTTTAACCTAGTTATATTTATATAGGGGGATTATAGGTATATAACTAGTAGACCCTCTAGCTTAGCTAGGATAGGATAGGCTTGTATTAGTACGGGCTTATTACTAATAGCCGACCTCGTAAGGTATATAGCTAGCTAGCAGGGAGCTTCTCTCCTTTCCTCTCTCTCTCTTCTTAGTAGTTCTATTTATTACTCCTCTTTAGTTTAACTTAGTATTATCTCTTTATCGATTCCTTTATATTAAATAGAACTCCTTTCCGTTTACGACTATAATATAGAAAGTATAACCTTAGAACGCTATTAAATTTTGCCTACCCCTAACGTATTAGATTCCCGCTCTAGACTTCTAATATAGCTAGCCTCTTTTTAGGCAAAGTTTGCTATTAACGGAGTTATAATTAGGGATAGTTATTCCTAGTTCTTTTATATTTATTTACTACTTAGCGCCTTCTAGCAAAGTTTCCTTCTATATATATTACTTATTAATAATTTTGCTAATTAGCTTAAATCCTTCCTAGTATATATTAATAAGACTCTTAGCGAATTATATAAGCAGTAACGCGTAGGTCTTTCTTTAGTTACTTTATTATAAGAGACGTTAGAGTCCCTTAGCGTATATATTACGCAATAGGAATATATTCTCTTTAAGGCTAGATAGTAATACTAGTCTAACTATGCTAAGATTATCCTATTAGCTTTTAGTCTCTAATAGGAGCCTAAGAAGCAACTAGATTAGGAGATAATAAAGCCTATAATATATCTAGCTTTTGCATTACTCTTAAGGAGCTTTAATAGTATATTTAACTCTAGGGATATATCTTAGGTAATATTTAATTTTCTGCCTTATACTAAGGCCGACCTAATAGATATTAGTTCTATTAAATCTAGCGCTTCTAGCGCGCCCTAGCGCAAGCATTGCAATAAATAAAACTAAGTTAGTTACTTCTAATATAACTGCCCCTAGCTGCGTATATAATCTCGGATTACTAGGTTAATATTAGTTTCTAGGCTAGCAGAAAGAACTAGAGGCAAGGCAGAGATTTTTAACTAGGGCAATAGGGCATAAAGGATTTATAGATCGGCTATAAGGGTTATAGTCTAGGATAGGCTAGGTAATTAGTTATATGCGTCCTGCCTTTATCTTATATGCGTTAATTTATTATTAGCGCATAAGGCAGGGCAGGGCAGTACGTACTATTGCTAATCGCGCTAGGCTAGGAGAATAACCCTTATAACTAGGCAATACAGCGTGTACTTAAGGCTAGGTTAGTTAATGCTATAAAAGGCCCCTCTAAGGCTACCCTGCTTTAATAGGACCCTTTTAAAGCATGCGCTAGTTATATAGGATTTCTTCTATTACTGCTTAGGTAGCTGCTTTCCTGCTTTAATATAGGCAATATAACTCTGTATTTTATAGACTCCCCCTCTCTAGGAGGGACTAGCTAGCAGTTAGCCGCTTATAGCAGGCCTTTATAGTTTATATATAGCTTCGCGCTAGCGTAACGCATAGCTATTATAGCGTTTACTATATAGCGTTAACTAGCTTGCGCTTCTCGTTTTCTCTAAAGATAAAGGGTATATAAAGGACTAGGTTTTTAACCTAGTTATATTTATATAGGGGGATTATAAGTATATAACTAGTAGACCCTCTAGCTTAGCTAGGATAGAATAGGCTCGTATTAGTACGGGCTTATTACCGATAGCCGACCTTATAAGGTATATAGCTAGCTAGCGGGGAGCTTCTCTCCTTTCCTCTCTCTCTCTTCTTAGTAGTTCTATTTATTACTCCTCTTTAGTTCGACTTAGTATCGTCTCTTTGTCGATTCCTTTATAGAGGATTACCCGGAGTATCCTTGCCTTAGAAATATATAGTATATTATTAGGATTTAATATTAGAATCTCCCTAGTAATAATACTAAATCGCATTATAGCTAAGCTAGGATTAGCCTAAGTTCCTATTATATTATATACGGATTTATTCTCGCTCTACGAGTGCCTTATTAAGCTTAGAATAATAAAAAAAACGATATATAATCGATATTATATCTATTCGAGAGTTATATAAGGGGTGAGAAATTAATAAGATCTAATAGATTATAGGAAAAAATAACCCTGCTAATACTATAATAAAAGCAACCCCGAATAAAACGCTAGAACGTTTTATTAATATAAATAAAGCTACTATCTTACTAGAGAGATTTGTAATAAAGAAGGAGATAAACTAGTATAATATTAGATCGAACCTAAATAAAATTCGATTCGATAAAGAAAGAACTGCTAGTATATATTTATTAGAATTAGGGATATAACTACAGAATGCAGAATAACCTGTTTCCGCATAAGTCCTTTTTTTATAAATAACTCGGCGATTATTCTAGTTATAATATATATAAACCCCTTTCTGCTAGATATTTAATATTATACCTATTATAGTATATATTACCCCTTTCTATATAAGTATCGTGCCCTTTTAGATAGGAGATAGGAGTATAATAGGGGCAGTATTATATAAATATAACTACGCACGATACGAATCGTCTACGCGTCTTAACGCGTGTCTGCCCCTAAAGGAAATAACTAGGGATAAATACGTATAGACGAAGCATTTAATTATATAATAGGGCTATATTTAGGCAGTGCTTATAGTATAATCAGATCGAACTTAGTCTAAGATTAAAAGCAGATCGCAGGGAGATTAGGAAGATAAAGCAGAAGAAGAGGATTAGGATTAGGGAAATATATATATAAACTCTGCCTTCTTCCCTTAAGGAAGAGAGAAAAGAGATAGATATAAGCAGATATTAATAGATTAAGGACCTAAGCTAACTTAAGCAGAGTCCTCTCTTATATTATACTAATATATATTAATACCCTACCTATACTAATTAGTATTACTATTAGCTATTAATATAAGTCCTATGTCTAATAAAATATAGATTAGCTAGGAATAAATGCCTAGACCTAAGCTAGGAAACGACTTTTACCCTAGGAAGGAACGGACTCCTAGAGTTTATAGTTTTAATCTCTTATAGTACTAGACGGTATAATAGCTGCTCGGAAGACTAAATCGACCTCGAATAATAATAGGATCCTTAGGAAGGAATAGACTCTTATAGCCCGCGGTTTTAATCTCTTAAGGACCCTAACTTATATTTAGAACGTTTAGGAACAACTAAATTAACCTCGAATAATAATAAGATCCTTAGGAAGGAACGGACTCTTATAGCCTGCGGTTTTAATCTCTTAAGGACCTCGACTTATCCCTAGAACATTTAGGATAATAATCGAGATACCTAGAGGGATTTATTTCTTTATCTAGGGAAACCTTCTCGATTATTTTTTTACTTTTATTTTTTACTTTTTATAATTTTTAGAATACTTCTTTTTAATACCGACCCGAAATTAGATAGATATCGCCTCTATACTATACTCCTTTTCTTTCTATTTCGAAGGGATTATATTTTTATATCCTAAATATTTTTATATAGATATATAATTATACTATACTTATTACGTTTAGAAAGCAAGAATCTCTTTTATTAATTTAGCCTAGGCAAACTAGCAAATAAAAATTATCTGCCTAGCCGAATCTATCTAAAATTTTTATTACGCCTAGCTATACTCGAAATTATTTTTGCCTAGCTTTGCTTGCTTAATTTTTTTTGCCCCTAGCTAAATTTCCCTACTAATTTTGCCCCTAGGAGCCTAGCTAGCAAACTACGTTAAGGGATTATTTTTTTATACTAAACTCCTGCTAGGCTTATATAGCTATACGAGCTAAATTAGTATACTCCCCCTTTTAAAACTTATCGAAAGGGTAGTTTATCTAGATAAACGCTGCTAGAGCCTATATAGCGCGCCTAGCTTTAAGTACTAGCTATATATCCGATATTAGCTAAGAATTATCTCGATATTAGAAGGGGATACTTACTATCTCGTACCTTAATCCCCGCAACGAATAATAAAAGCAACTTTTTACTATAGCCGAGTCCTATTCCTAATAAGCGTTAGTCGTAGGCGGCTACTAAGCTAGATAGGAGATATACTAGTAATAAGGGACTATCCTTATTACCTTCCTATACGGCTAACTGCGACTTAGGGTCTATAGGTTTTAATAAGACCCCCCTAGCGTTTTAGGCGTCTTTATTATTATTATTAGCGTCTTAGGCATAGTTATAGCTAGGAAAAGGCAATAACTTAGTATTATTAGCAGTAGCGTGCGTCTAGGAGCCTAAGGTATTAATAGCAAGCTGCTTAATAATAAGGCTAGGATACTTATATAAAATTAGTCTAATACTCTTATAAAATATCGCAAAATCGCAAGTAAATCGACTAAAATTCTACTTACTTTGCTGCGTGCATAAAGGAGGAACTAGAGCAATATTGCTATTATTATTATTATTACTGCTAGCAGCTATCGTCTCTCTAGTTAAAGTATCCTCGCCCGACCTACCCTCCCTACTCCCCTGCCTGGCCCTATAGCCCCTCCCCCTGCCCCTACCCCTACGCTTTTTAGCTAGCTTTAGTAGCATTTCTAGGATATTTTATTAGCCTTGCGTAATAATTTTAGAAAGTATTACTGCTATTTCTATTAGAGTTTAGTTGCACTTATTATCGATAGTAATAATAATGCTATATAATATTATCGGGAGTATAGAAAGAAGAAGAAAAGAAGAAGTATAAAAGGAAGAGAGGAAATAAATTTATTTCGCGGGGTAAGTTATATATACGCGTATAAAAAAAACGCAAAACACAGTAAGTATGCACTATAACCCTACTACCCTCTAAAAGACCGTTCCCTTTACCCTCTTTCTTTTACTATACTCTTCTTTATATACTTATTTATTTATTTCCTATATTATTTCTTCCTTTCTGCCTTTCCTATATACTATTTTCTTTATTACCTTTCTTCTTCTTATTTATTTCTTTCCCCTATAATAATTCGATAATAAAAAGAGGACTGCTAGTATATAAATATAACTACGCATAATATAAATCGTCTACGCGTCTTAACGCGTATCTGCCCCTAAAGGAAATAACTAGGGATAGGTACGTATAGACGAAGCATTTAATTATATAATAGGGCTATATTTAGGCAGTGCTCGTAGTATAATCGGATTAAACTTAGTCCGAGATTAAAAGCAGATCGCAGGGAGATTAGAAAAATAAAGCAGAAAAAGAGGATTAGGATTAAGGAACTATATATATAAACTCTACTATCTTCCCTTATAGAAGAAAAGAAATATAGATATAAGCAGATATTAATAGATTAAGGACCCGAGCTAACTTAAGCAGAGTCCTCTCTTATATTATACTAATATATATTAATACCCTATTTATACTAATTAGTATTACTATTAGCTATTAATATAAGTCTTATATTTAATAAAAATGCAGATTAGCTAGGAAATAGATGCTTAGACTTAAGCTAGGAAACGACCTTTACCCTAGGAAGTAATAGACTCCTAGAGTTTGCAGTTTTAATCTCTTATAGTACTAGATAGTATAATAGCTGCTTAGAAGACTAAATCGACCTTAAATAATAATAAGATCCTTAGGAAGGAATAGACTCCTATAGCCTATAGTTTTAATCTCTTAAGGACCTTAACTTATACCTAGAATATTTAGGATAATAATCGAGATACCTAGAGGGATTTATTTCTTTTTCTAGGGAAACCTTCTTAATTCTTCTTTTACTTTTATTTTTACTCCTTACGACTTTTAGAATACTTTATTTTAATACTAACCTAAAATCGGATAGATATTGCTTTTATACTATACTTAATTTTTTTCTATTTTTAAAAGGATTACGCCTTTATATCCTAAATACTTTTATATAAATATATAATTATTTTAAAATAAAACTATACTTATTATATTTAGGAAGCAAGAATCTCTTTTATTAATTTAGCCTAAGCAAACTAGTAAATAAAAATTATCTGCCTAGCTAAATCTATCTAAATTTATTTTTTACTTAGCTATACTTATTTAATTTTTTTTGCCCTACTTGCTAATTTTGCCCCTAGCACCCTAGCCGCTAAGCTACTTTAGCAGTGCTAAAGGATATTCGAGAAAATAAGGGCGAATAACTATATCTAATTAAGTTAAAAAGGGCCAGGAACTAATTAATTAAAAGGGTCTATATTAGCTTCCTCTCTTAGGTAGCAGTAATAGGCGCGCTTATCTCGCTAATAGAAGGATAGCCTTTACTAGAACGAGGAAAGCAGTTCTTAAGATATATATATTAGGACTAGCTACTACCTTTAGATATAAAGAAAAGCAAGTTTCGCCCTTAGACTTAGCTTTAAGCTATTACTAAAAGCCATTTATCGCAATTCTTTAGTTCTATAGAAGACTATAAACAAAAACTCTGCCTTTTATATTATTTTTAATAAATTACTAAACCTTTAACCCTTATAAACATTTTAAAATATATTATACCTTTTAAACCTTTTAATTAAATGCTTTTTATGCTTTATTATATTATTTCGTTTCCCCTTACCTACTTTTTAGACTTTGCTGTTTTTAGAGTCTTTCCTATTTATAATATCTGTGCATACTAGTATACAGAGATCCCCTACGTATTCTAACCGCTAATATAAGTGTTACTAAGGAAGTTACGCCCCTTAGAGTCGGCTATGCGTGCTATAGGTGCCTTCCTCCCCTCGCTAAACTACTTTTCGGGATTATTTTTTCGTTCTAAACTCCTAATAGGCTTATATAGCAGCCCGAGCTAAATTCGTATGCTCCCCTTTCTAGAACTCGTTAAGAGGATAGTTTATCTAGACGAACGCTGCTAGAGCCCGTATAGCGCGTCTAGCTTCTAGTACTAGCTTTATATCTAATATTAGCTAAGAATTATCTCGATATTAGAAAGGGATACTTACTATCTCGCACCTTAATCCCTATAATAAGCAATAGAAATAGCTTTTTACTATAGCTAAATCCTATTCCTAGTAGGTATTAGCTATAAGTAGCTACTAAGCTAGCTAGGAGATATACTAGTAATAGGGGACTGTGTGTTCGTTAGAATTAGGGACGCAACTATAGAAGACGGAATAACCTGTTTCCGTATAAGCCCCTTTCTTATAACTAACTCGGCGATAGTTATAGTTATAGTATACGCAAACCCCTTTCTACTTAATATTTTATATTATTCCCGTTATAGTGCATATTACCCCTTTCCGTATAAGTATTATGCCCCTTTAGATAGGAGATAGGAGCATAATAGGGGCAGTATAGAAAGGGAAGTAGATTACCCCTAAACTTAGTATAATAAGTATATAATATCGTAATAAGTTTATACTAAGATTATAGCGATAATAGTTTAAAAGAGAAAGGGGGCGGCTATATATTCGGATTATACGGAGTTTAGGATAATTATATATTGCCTCTAGTTTAACCTAGATGCCTTTAAGATTATATATATATTTTATCTTCCTCTCTAATAAAGGAAAGAGAGAGATAGATATAAGCAGATATTAATAGATTAAGGACTTAAGCTAACTTAAGTAGAGTCCTCTCTTATATTATACTAATATATATTAATGCCCTACCTATACTAATTAGTATTACTATTAGCTATTAATATAAGTCCTACGTTTAATAATATATAGATTAGCTAGACTAGGTTGCCTGTTTTTAAGCTAAGAAAGCTAATAGACCTCTTAAATATAAATAGACTCCTAGAGTTTATAGTTTTAACTATCTAGGAACTTATAGCTATATCGACTATTCGGAGAAGCAATATCGAGACTAAGGAGGAATAGACTCCTATAGCCTGCGGTTTTAATCCCTTAGAAACCTATCTCGATACTAGATAAAGATACCCGTAAAATCGAAACGAATTCTTATCGATAATAACTAGGATATTAGCAGAAATTACTATAGAAGGTAATCGATAATAACCCTAGAATACCGAGTTTGCTTAGGAGATTATATAGATTAACTTCTAGGATCTTATAAGAAAAATAAAAAACGCCTTAATTAAATAAATCGAAAACTAGGATAAACCTATCCTGAATTTATACTAAGATCTAACTAATATTAAACTTTAGATCTTATATTTTATAAAATTATCTAGAAGCTCTAGTACTTTTCTCCTTAAGGATTTTTAGGATACCTTTAAAGGATAGGACGAAAATATCTAGGAATTAGCGGATCCTAGAGTAATAAAATTGCTAAAAAGTTTTCTTAGAGGCAGAGGATTCTTTCTATAACTATATAAATATAACTACGCATAACACGAATCGTCTACGCGTCTTAACGCGTATCTGCCCCTAAAGGAAATAACTAGGGATAGGTACGTATAGATAAAGCATTTAATTATACAACAGGGCTATATTTAGGCAGTGCTTAAAGCATAATTGGATCGAACTTAGTCCGAGATTAGAAGCGGATTATAGGGAGATTAGGAAGATAAAGCAGAAGAAGAGGATTAGGATTAAGGAAATATATATATAAACTCTGCCTTCTTCCCTTATAGAAGAAAGGGAAAAAAATAGATATAAGCAGATATTAATAGATTAAGGACCTAAGCTAACTTAAGCAGAGTCCTCTCTTATATTATACTAATATATATTAATGCCTTACTTATACGAACGAATAATCCTTATAAGCTTTCTAAAAGAACTCTAGGATAAGTACCCTCCTTAGACGATTATCCGTATTATTAAGCCGTTATATAGTATTGCAGAATCCGGAGTTTACTAGTTTCGGACCTATTTCGAATATTATATTTAACGGCTTTATATACGACCTTCTATATTCGATAACTGCCTTCTCCTATTATATTCTAGCCGCACTTATTTTAGCCTTATTAGGATATAAACTAATAATACGATTATTCTTAGCACTAATTCTTTCTATAAGCGTAAAGAGGCCGAGCTAAATTCCGCCTAAATTTGCTTAAAACCCCGAGTAAACTTAACCCCTAGCAGCGTAACGGATTTTAATAGTTTACGGCTATATCTTATATCGAATTCGCTAGCGATTCGATAAAAAGGCTAGGCTGCTAAGATTAAAGTTATTAATTATTCCTAGCTTGATTTTGCTTAAAGCTACCTCGAATAATAGGCGCGCGGAGGCTATATTATATCTATTTGCTAACTAGAGGCTGTATTTAACCTATCTATTGCCGCCTAGCAAAACTAACCTACTAAGGAAGACTGCTAGAGGATTAATAAGCGGCTATAATAGCAAAAGGATAATTAGCAGCGCGGATTAATATATATTCCCCTTAACCTTTTAGCACTTAAATTATTTATTTTTACGGATAGATTACTTGCAAATAATAACGACTTATCCTTATAGATTAGATATATTATTATCCTAGGCAATAAAAATAGGATAGCAAATAAGTTCGTTATAAAAGGAAACGTTATCTATTAGAGTTCTATAAAATATAAGAGGATTACCCGGAGTATCCTCGCCTCGGAAATATATAGTATATTATTAGGATTTAATATTAGAATCTCCCTAGCAATAACTCTAAATTGCATTATAGCCGAGCTAGGATTAGCTCGAGTTCCTATTATATTATATACAGATTCGTTCTCGCTCTATAAGTGCCTTATTAAGCTTAGAATAATAAAAGAAAAACGACTTATAATCGATATTATATTTATCCGAGAGTTATATAAGGGGCGAGAAATTAATAAGATCTAATAGATTATAGGAAAAGTTAATCCCGCTAATACTATAATAAAAGCGACCCTAAATAAGACGCTAGAACGTCTTATCGATATAAATAAGGCTACTATCTTGCTAGAGGGATTCGTAACAAGGAAGGAGATAAACTAGCATAATATTAGATTAAATCTAAATAAGATTCGATTCGATAAAAAAAAAACTGCTAGTATATATTCGTTAGAATTAGGGACGTAACTATAGAAGATAGAACAACCTATTTCCGCATAAGCCCCTTTCTTATAACTAACTTAGCGATAGTTATAGTTATAGTATATATAAACCCCTTTCTGCTTAATATTTTATATTATCCCTATTATAGTATATATTACCCCTTTCTATATAAGTATTATGCCCCTTTAGATAGGAGATAGGAGCATAATAAGAGCAGTATAGAAGGGGAAGTAGATTACCCCTAAACTTAGCACAATAAGCATATAATATTATAATAAGTTTATGCTAAGATCGTAGCGATAACGGTTTAAAGGAGAAAGGGGGCAGCTATATATTCGGATTATATAGAGTTTAGGATAATTATATATTGCCTCTAGTTTAACCTAGATGCCTTTAAGATTGTGTATATATTTTGTCTTCCTCTCTAATAGAGGAAAGAGAGAGATAGATATAAGCAGATATTAATAGATTAAGGACCCGAGCTAACTTAAGCAGAGTCCTCTCTTATATTATACTAATATATGTTAATGCCCTACCTATAGGGACTATCCTAGTTACCTCCCTATATAGCTAACTACGACTTAGGGTTTATAGGTTCTGCTAAGACCCCCTAGGCGTTACTAGTATTCTTATTATTATTATTAGAGTTTTTAGCGTAGTTATAGCTAGGAAAAGGCAACGACTTAGTATTATAGGCAGTAGCGTATATCTTAGGACCTAGGGTATTAATAGCAAGCTGCTTAATAATAATACTAGGATACTTATATAAAATTAGTCTAATACTCTTAATAAAATATTACGAAATTATTTTAAAATTGCGTTTTAATTAGCTAAAATTCTGCTTACTTTAACGCATACGCAGATAAGGGACTAGAGCAATATTATTATTATTATTATTATTATTACTAATAACTATTATCTCTCTTATTAGGGTATCCTTGCTTAAAGGCCTACCTTTTCTACTGCCCCGCCTGCCCTTATATCTCCTCCTACGCCCCCTACCCCTGCGCTTCTTAGTTTGCTTTAGCAGTATTTCTAGAATATTTCGTTAGCCTTATATAATAATTTTAGGAAGGTACTATTACTATTCCTATTAGCGTTTATTTATACTTACTATTAATAATAATAATAATGCTTTAAAACTTTCTCGAGAGTATAAAAGGAAGAAGAAAAGAAGAAGTATAAAAGGAAGAGAGGAAATAAATTTATTTCGCAGGGTAAGTTATATATACGCGTATAAAAAGCGCGAAATATAGTAAGTATGCACTATAACCCTACTACCCTATAAAAGACTAATTTCTTTACCCTCTTTTTTTTACTATATTCTTCTTTATATACTTGTTTATTTATTTCCTATATAATTTCTTTCTTTCTATTTTTTCTATATACTGTTTTTTTATTACTTTTCTTTTTCTTATTTATTTCTTTCCCCTATAATAATTCGATAATAAAAAGAGGACTGCTAGTATATAAATATAACTATGCATTATATAAATTATCTATGCATCTTAACGCATATCTGCCCCTAAAGGAAATAACTAGGGATAGGTACGTATAGATAAAGCATTTAATTATATAATAGGGCTATATCTAAGCAGTGCTTATAGTATAATCGGATTAAACTTAGTCTAAGATTAGAAGCGGATTGCAGGGAGATTAGGAAAACAAAGCAGAAGAAGAGGATTAGGATTAAGGAACTATATATATAAACTCTGCTATCTTCCCTTATAGAAGAAGAGAAATATAGATATAAGCAGATATTAATAGATTAAGGACCCGAGCTAACTTAAGCAGAGTTCTCTCTTATATTATACTAATATATATTAATGCCCTACTAATAGTATAGGTTATTATAAGTAAGTCTTCTAGTTTATATAATTAAAATAACGTACTGCGTGCGTTATATTATATAGATATTGCAAGGTTATAAAGGGGTGCGCGCTTATATTAGTTTATTTTAGTCCTATATTATAGTAGGCTAGGGCGATATACGGATTTTTTATTTTTTCTGCCTCCCTGTATTAGGTAGGGCAACTATAGCTAGGGGGGTATATAAAGGATCTAGGCTTTGCCCGGATTTTATATTATGCTACGCGAGGATAACTTATCTATGCGCCTAGGCCGCGCGCATATAGCCCTACCTCCCTACTATATATTATATCTTTCCTTTCTTTTTCTTTATTTTTATTATTACTATTTAGGTCGCTATTCTGCAGCAGTACTAGGCCAGACCCTTATATATACGCTAGATAGAAGATTTCCTTCCCTGCTAGTAAAGACCCAAACTATATAACCCTTATATATAGTATAATTCCTCTAGCCCTTATATACTTAGAAGGCTTTTTTAGTAAAAAGAAAGTGTATACTCTTACTAGCCCTTGCCCTAGTTATAATATTACGCTTAAACTTAATAAGCTTTTTAATCCTGCTAGCCTTCCTATATATAAAACGCTAGTTAAGTATCTACTATTATAAAAAGAGACTATTAACTACCTCCTTTTAATTGGATTTATCGAACCTAATACTAGCCTATTCGCTGCTCTTATCCTTTTTGCCCTAAAGCTATACTCGACTGCCTGCAGGTTTTGTATCGACTACTGCTAGATAAATAACTATTTAAAAAGCCAGATCTCTCCTACGCCTTCTTTCGATAGCACTATATTAAACTGCTAGAAAGCCCAACGTTTTTTCAAGATCGATATTTAGCATATTCGGCTAGAAAGTTCTCCTCTTTAGCCTAAAAGTCAGTCCTGCCTAGTTTTAGAATTTTATTAATACCTAGCTCTATAACTTTTTAGACTAGTATACTAGTGCCTATATTAATAATATCCTTATCTATTTAGATAATAAAGAAAAAAGGCTTATTAGAAAGAATACTATTAGGTTATCTAGCGCCTTTACTAAGCGAATCTATAGGAAGATATTAAAAAGTCCTAGTTTAATATTACTAAGGTTAATTATTTTAGAGTTATGCTTTATATAAGCATAGGAATTAGTATTAACCCTTATAAGATTTAAGCAATTATCGACTAGATTATCTGCGCTAACTTATGCAAAAGCTCTAGAAATAGCAGCTTGCACTAACTAACCTCGCTATATCTATATAGGGTTTCTCTCTTATCCATGCTTATAAAATCTATATAAAAGTTATTCGATTAGCGATTGCTTATAACGCTGCCTACTTCGCTCCTATTATAGTCCTATTAGGCCCCCCCTATAGTCCTATCTATAAAAAATTATCTAAGGTCTAATCTAAATGCCTTAGGGTCGTTACTAGAGCCCAGGGTTAGAAAAAAATCACTTATAAGTAATTCGTAAGTAATTTTTTAATGATTTCTTTTTCGTAATTTCAATTACTTGTAAGTGATTTTTTCAGGGCTATGATTTAAATTATTAAAAAAAGATCACATTATAAGTGATTTTTTAAAAAAATTATAAAAAAATTATTAAGATTTTTTCTCAAAATAAATATATATAATTTTTTTAAACTAATAATATATACTTATCTTTAAAAACGACTTATAAAGTATACTATATATTTTTATAGGAAGATAAAAAATTAATATAGATAATAAAGTTTTAAAATATAATAAAGGAAAGAAAGTATAGTTAAAAAAACCTTATAATAAATAAAAAAGCTTTCTTTTTATACGTTTAAAGTTTATACAAGCAGTAGATGAAAAGTTAACAAATCGGGAAGGTAATTACGTAATAGAAAAGAAGAAGAGAAATTACGTAATAGTCTAAAAGAGGAAATTAAAGAAGAATTAGAGGCAGGAGAGGTGTTTGTATTAAGAAGGTGAGAAAAGCTAATGCTAATAATTCTTCCAAGTAGGTAGGAAAACCCTCCTCCTTTTATAGACAATTTCTTAGGCATAAAGGTACTTCTTGAGATATTTTAAAGTCCTTACTTGTAGTACTTTAACGTACCTATACGTTACTACTTCCCCCTTTTTTTTAGGTATTTTCCTTCTTAAGATATTTGACTTAGAAGATCGGCAATTTAGAGGAAGACTTATAGCGATCTAACTAATCTAACTAATCTAATCGATCTAATTAATCCAATCGATTCGATCGATCTAACCCGCTATAACCGCTATAACGTGCCCGCTATAGCCTCTATAGGTACGTATCTACCCCGCTATAAGCGCTATGCTTAGGGGGGTATAGGTATAGATTAGGCTATATTTATAGTATATGTTTTAAGTCTCTTTTTAAGCTTATTTCTTATTAGTTTAAAATAAACAAAGTATGCATTTTAAAGCGTTTTAAGAGCGCTATAAAATAGTATAGGCCTTGTCTTATAAAAGTACCAATTTTATATTTTTATTAAGCTTTTTTATAGCTGTATTATTATATATACTCTTATAGCCTCCCTTAAAGTATATGTTATATATACTCTTTACGGAATTTTTATATCTTCTTTTATAAGTTAATTTTAATATAAAATATAGAAAAGTTTAAAAAACCACGAGATAAGCAAAACCTAGTAGAAAAAAGCATATTTATAATATTATTTATCCTAGTAAAAAACCTTCAAGTAGGAAAAATACTAGTTATACTTAGTAAAAAACCTTTATTAAGGATAAAATACTTAAGCTTATATATATATATTCTAGTAAAACCTTATATAAGGAAAAATACTAGATTTATATAGAGGAAAAGTCTAAAAGCTTTATAAAGACTTAAAAAACCTCTACTATAATAAGAAATAGTTATTAGCCTAATAAAAAGCGTCGGAATTTATAAAAGTTACTAGCTTCTAGCTCTTTAGTAAATATATTAGCTATATTATCTTTAGACCTTATATAGTATATTTGTATTTTATTATTCCGTATATTATCCCTTGTAAAGAAATAAGCCAAGTCTATATGCTTTATTCTTTTATAGAATTCAGGATTTACTGCTAATTTAATAGCTGCCTAATAATCTGTTAAAATAGGAGGTATTATATCTATTGTTTTAATGCTTAGCAGTTTGTTTATTATTATAAAAAGCCTTTGTATATATATAGCTTCTTTTATAGCTTCTTTAAGGCCTATAAATTCTGCTTTATAAGTAAATAGGGCTATAAATTTTTGTTTTTTAAAACCCTAACTTATTAAGTTATTATATATATAAAAACAGTAGCCGGAAACAGACTTTCTATCTGTTTAATCAGAAGCCTAGCTTGCATCTATTAAACCTCTTATAAAGTAATTATTATACGGGATATTATAGTTATATGTTAGTTTTAAATCCGGGTATTTATTTAAATATTTCTAGATTATATTTAAGGCTGCTATATAAGTTATATCTAGCTTAGAAGCAAATCTAGCACAGGAAATAATAGCGTAAAGTATATTAGGTCTTGTTTTTATAGCCGGATATAGTAGGGAGCCTATTTCTTTTTAATATTATAGAATAATATCTTTTCTAGGTTCTATAGTAGCCTTTTTAAGCTTAATTTCTAGTTTCAAAGGTATTTTAGATATTAAGGGGCTAGCTATAAGGAAGCGCACTTAGGCTAGACTGAGTATATTTAATTACGCATGCCGCTCTAAAGGAAGCGGGCTACCTAGGGCTATATATATATATCTAGGTCCGATCTTAGGGAGCGGGCTACGCACTTATAGCTGCGCATCTTAGGGGGGATGCTATGCGTAATAGGGGCGTAGCCGAGATAAGGGAACTATTATAAGATAAGTATATTGCGTAGGCAGGGGGGCGGAGTCCGTAGCTATATAGGCGCCTTTCCTAAGGTTAGGAGGTAAGTTTAGGTTATATAACTAGAACTATACTAAGGTCGAAAACCCTTATATAAGGGCTGCCTTTAGGCGTACGTAACTACTACCTAGCTAGCAGGGCCTATAGAAAAAAAAAGGCGTAAATACTAGAAAAGATTCCTCTGCAATTATTAGAGGAGGAAGAAAAAGAAGAATAATAAAAATAATAGTACCTGTAGGTCCTAGGCTCGTGCCCTCGCCTAGTAGGCGGAAAAAAAGAGGGACAGCCGCTTAAAAAAGGGATACCAACTCAGGGCCCTACTACTAGCGCCACGTATTTTTTATATAGTATCGTTACCTAAAAAATATATATTATCGTCGCGAATAACTTATTTATTATTAAAAGAAGAAACCGATTAATTAAGGCTATAAATATACGCGTAGGCCTATCTTCTATAGTATTTAGCCTAGAAAGGCAGCAGCGGGAGCCTTAGCGAGGAAGGCGCCTGCGGCGGCGAGGAGGGCGGCGGCGGCGGCGAGGAGGGCGGCGGCAGCAGCAGTAGTAGCGAGGAAGGCAGCGGCTATAAGGCATAGGAAGGCAGCGGCTATAAGGCATAGAAAGGGTTATTAGGCGGCCTTTCTATAATAATCTCTATTGACGATATCGATAGCTATAATATATCTAAGGGAGGCCTTTAGAAGTCCCTAAACCCCCCCCCCTCTGCCTTAGTATAGGCTATAATAGCCTCCTGCTAGCGCCTTTCCCGTTATGCCTTTTATATCTCTTCCTCTATAATTAGCAGCGGCAGCGGCGGCAATAGGCGTATTATATTAATCGCCTAGCGAGGCTTTAGCTAGAAAAGACGCTTAAAAGTATCTTATACTATCTCGAGGCCGAGGAATTCTTCTTTCTTATCCCGAAGCTCGAGCTACTATAAGATCGTAAGCCTTTTCTGCTTGCTATTAATAATCTAATACTTCTCTTTGCAATACTAGCAAAAAAGGTCTTTTTTCTCTTATCGATTAGCGTGCTATATAAGACGAAGTTATTAACGTTTAGCCTTTTCCTCCTTAGCCTCTTAGGTGCGTTATAAGGCCTTACGAATATCCCTAAGACTTAGGCTTATATAAAAGGTGCCTTCCCCTAGCTTAATAGTCTTTCCTTTTTTTAATTTGCGGGAAAAGCGCTCTATACGCTATATACGAGACTTAAAGTGCTATAAAAGGTTATTCTTTATAATAACTGCTTCTATAATAGTATAGCTAATTGTTTTTAGATTCCTCTGCGTTAGTAAGCTTAGGAGAGGGCTATAGCGTTAGCGGATATTATTTATAGCGTTAGCAGCCTATTTAAATCGCGTTTCTTATAGCAGAAGAGATATATAGCCGTCGAGGGTATTATAGGCTCGAAAACGCTATTTCTAAAAGTATTCGATCGCGAATTTTAGCGTAACTAGCTAAATGCCTGTTTTTTCGAAGCCTCGCATAATATAACGAGCTTCGAAGCCCTTGCTAAAAGTCTGCTAAAATAACTCTAAGAAATCAAGCTGCTTAAAGCTAAACTCTCCTCGATAAAAGAAGTTACGAAGAATCTTCTATTATAATACCTTTAAGGGCTAGAAAACCCTAACGTCGAGAGGCTAAAGGAAATATATTAAATAAGGTAGGAAGACGGCTATAATAATATCGAACTTAATATAATACTCGATAAAAGCTAGGTCTATATAGCCGCTAAAGCTATCGATAATTAGGAGCCTTAAAATCCTCTCGCCTTCTAGGATAGTCCTAGGCTTAGCTGCCTTGCTATCTTTATCTTAAAGCTACTTATTGCAGCTAAACTAGCTTAATAGGGTAAGGCCGCTATATCGAGCATAGGCAGATCGATCCTATAATATCTTATTAAAGTAATAGATCTATTTAAGGGTAATTTTAGCATTGCTAAACCCTATATCTAATTAGGCAAATCGCATATTATTAGGGCTATTAATAGACGCCTATAACTCCGTTAGAAAGGTCTTAAAGACTAGCTAAGGAGGCATCTTATTGCTAATAGCATTAGTAGCGCCGATTAGGGTATAAGACTTATAATCGCCTAGATTAGTTACTTCTAGGCAATTATAACGAGTAGACCTTATAATAATAATAGAAATACGTTTTTAAAGGCTGCTAATCCGAATCCTATATTTATCCTCGTTCTAGACCTCTAAAGGGCTAATCTTATAGTTATAAACAAGGCTCTAAAGCGTCTCGAAGAAGGATATAATACTAGAGAGGTTCCTAGCCTTAATACTTCGTCTCGACTTCTTAACGGCTTTAACTATTATTTTACAAACCTTATAATAATTCTATACCTAGTCTTTATACTAAGAATCCGATAGCAGCGTAGTAGTACTATTTTATTATTAAAGAAGCGTATACGTAGCGCTAATAATTTAAGGCTTCCTCGCAGGAAAGCCTCCTTTCTAGAGCTAAAGGATAAAGGCTAGGAGGGTATTATCTTCGTTATTATTTAATAAAGGCTTCTAGCCCCTAGGGCCTAAGTCCTAAAGCCCTTTAAGCTGCTTAATCGTATATTAAACGTGCGATTTTATTACGCTAAATTAAGTAGTAGCGGTACGGATAGAAAGAGGCGTCGAGGGCGCTGTCGATTTAACTATACGGCTGCGTTTTTAGCGTTTTGCGATAGCCTTACGGGAGGCTAAAATAGCCTTTGCGGCTTAAAGGGTAGGCTAATACTTAATTATAATAACGAACGAGTTATTCGCGATAAAGATAATGTATTTTTTAGGTAACGATACTATATAAAAAATACGTGGCGCTAGTAGTAGGGCCCTGAGTCGGTGTCCCTTTTTTAAGCGGCTGTCCCTCTTTTTTTCCGCCTACTAGGCGAGGGCACGAGCCTAGGACCTACGGGTAATAATAATAGCAATAGTAATAATACGTGCGGAGGACTATAGCGTTAGGAGGGGGAGCGTAGGCTAATAGTAAATAGATGCCGCTAGCTTTATTAGAGCAGGGGGGTAGTAGTAGTAGCAGTCGTAGCGATAGCAGCTATAGTAGTAGCCGTAGTAACGCCCGGCCTAGGGGGGAGGGCGGGCGGGCGAGCCCGCTGCCTGCAATAGGGGGCGAGGAGGGGAGGAAGAGGGCTAAGCTAGCGTAGAAGGCCGCGGCGGCGGCCGCCCTAATAGCGGCTACTACTAGCACTAACGACTTCGCCTAGAATAAGGCAGAAGTAAGAAGCAATAGGTCGATAGGGGGTTTAGTAGGGTAAAGGTGCTAATAATAGGAAGTTTAAGCTTTAGTTAGGCAAGCTCGCTACGCTAGAGCATAAGCTCTAGCATAGTAGGGGCAGTAATAATAATAATAACTAGGACGCTAACGCTAATAGCAATAATAAGCACTATACTAATACTAGTACTAATAATAATAAACGCCTAGCTAACGCTGCTACTAATAGCAATAATAATTACTATGCTAATACTGCTACTAAAGTCGATAACTATGCTAATAGAGCCGCTAATATAAGTAGGGTAGAGGTAGTAGCGGCCGCGGCTATAGCCGTAGCTAATACTGCCGCTGCCCGCAAGGCGAAGAAGGCCGTATTTATAGCGGCAACGCGCGCGAAGCAGCGCAAGGAGGCCTATTAGGCTACCGAGAGGGCAGTAGCGCCCGCCCTAGCGCGGGCGGCGCTCGCCGCCCTAGATAAGGAACTAGCAGTAGCGTTAGGCAGGGGGGGGAGGAAGAGGGCATCCGGCAGTATTGCGGCGGCGGCTATAGCGCTAGCTAAGGCAGAACTAGCAGTTACGCAGGGCAGGGGGGGAGGGGGGCCTAGCGATATCGCAGCAGCGGCCGCAGCGCTAGCCGTAGTATAATACTAATAAGAAGAAGAAAAAGGAGATAATAAGGATAGTAGCAGTACTAGCGCTAATAATAATAATAATAGTAATAGCGAGGATAAAGAGGAAGAGGATAATAACGTTAATAATAATAATAACTATAATAATAAGCTAGCCCCCTAGGCTAAAAAAACTAAAAAAATAGAGAAAAAAAAGGCAGTAAAGGCAGTTCGCGCCTACCCCTATATGCGTTGCGTATTATAGTAGCAGGAGTACTGCGACTAGAAGCAGACGTTAAAGCGCAGTACGCTATAGAAGATACGCACTAGCTATACTAGGTGCGCGGGGGCCTATTAGCCCTGCCTAGCTGCTCCCGCCCTCCTAGTACAGGCCTTCCGTGCTTAGGAAGCAGAGGCCGGCTAGGATAGCAAGGAGAGCTAGCAGGCTAACGCGGCGTTAAAGGCTGCGTTAGCAGTAGTAAGGGGGCTAGTAGTACTAGGGGAGGGGGGAAAGTGCCCTAGGGGGGAGGCCCTTATAATAGAGTAATTTAGCGAGGGGAGGAAGGCACCTATAGCACGCGCAGCCGACTCTAAGGGGCGTAACTCCCTTAGTAATACTTGTATTAGCGGTTAGAACACGTAGGGGATCTCTGTACACTAGTGTGCACAGATATCGTAAATAGGAAAGACTCTAAAAACAATAAGGTCTAAAAAGTAGGTAAGGGAGAATAAAATAATATAACGAAGCATAAAAAGCATTTAATTAAAAGGTTTAAAAGGTGCAATATATCTTAAAATATTTATAAGGGTTAAAGGTTTAATAATTTATTAAAGATAATAAAAGGCAGAGTTTTTGTTTATAGTCTTCTCTAGGACTAAAGAAGTGCGATAAACGGCTTTTAGTAATAGCTTAAAGCTAAGTCTAAGGGCGAAACTTGCTTATCTTTATATCTAAAGGTAGTAGCTAGTCCTAATATATATATCTTAAGAACTGCTTTTCTCGTTCTAGTAAAGGCTATCCTTCTATTAGCGAGATAAGCGCGCCTATTACTGCTACCTAAGAGAGGAAGCTAATAAAGACCCTTTTAATTAATTAGTTCCTGGCCCTTTTGACTTAATTAGATATAGTTATTCGCCCTTATTTTCTCGAATGCCCTTTAGCACTGCTAAACTCCTCCCTAAGCGCAAAGCCGCAAAGAAAAAGGAGGAAGCAGTAATAATAGGAATAGAGATAAAAGTCAAATAATAAGAATAAAATACAAATAAAGGCGCGCGCGGAAATAATAGCAGTATATATAAAAGAGCACAAGCAAAAACCCTAAATAAAAACAAAAGCAAATAAGATATAAGGAAAACTATATTAAGAACGGTTTAAGTCTTGCTTTGCTGCCCTCTCTGCTCGTAAAAGTCGTATTCCCTAGGACCTATAGTATGCGATTAAGTACTTTCTAATAGCGCTATAGATTTCTAGCTAAACTTCTCGACTTATAAGCCCCGGGGGTTAGAGGCTAATAAACGAATCGGACCTTAGGCTATGCGGGATTTATTATAATTATCGTAACTTAAGTCGAGCTAGAGCTCTGCTAGTATATGCTATAATAGCTCCTGTAATACCTAGCTTATCCCCTGCTCCCTTCTCTAACGGCTAGCAATCTTTAGTCTAGATAGTATAGTTAGTATATAGCTCGATCCTATGTATAGCTTAATTAAATAGATCTAGTACGACTTCTTCTCTTCTAAGTTGCTCTACTATAGTCCCCTTAAAGTTGCTATAATCTACTAAATTTATTATAGGCGTCCGCTATAGGGCAATAGCCTTTAGCGTTACTACTAGCGTCTTAGCCTTTTTCGATAGGGTCTAACAAGGGGTCTTAGGTTAATTAAATACTCTCTTTATTAGTCGTTGCTTACGCGTCCCTCTGCGTAGAATAGAGTCGGGTTTTTAAAGGACTAGTTATAGCGGGACTAGTATATATAGTTAGGGCTGTAACTAGGCCCCCGATTTTATAGGAGTATTTAAGTTAACCTCCCCTATTATTTTCTTTATAGGTTTAGTATGCTTTCGTGCTACTACTATTTTCTTCGTAGTAGTTTTTCGTTCTTTAGCCGCTATTTTCTTTACGGCCTTATTACCCTTAGAGTTATTAAATAAGAGATCGCTTAGGGTATCGATAGAGAAATCGCTAAGTTCTAACGAAAGCTAAAGGGCTTGCAATATTAGAGACGGCACTTTAGCGAAAGGGTCGGTCGGACTACTAATAAATAGGTTGCTAAGCTCCGAAGAAGACTCCCGAGGGTTTAAGATCGGGTCCTTATCTCTATTAGAAGAAGGAAGAGGTAACGCGGAGTCGCGCGTTAATCTGCTATAATCTATCCCTAGAGGCTCTTAACCCTTATTTAAGTCTTAATTAAATGCTTCGTTATTACTAGCTTCTATCCTTTCTGCATTTTTATATCCTAGAGGGTTATCCGTATTATCGAGAGCTATAGGCGGAGAGGTTTATAGCTACTCGTCTCGTCGTATTATTATACGGCTCTAGTCCTCTTAGCGAGAGATAATTAGGCCCTCTTTAGGGTTATAATTAACCTAAGCTCTCTAAGGCTAACTAATATATCCTTTTATTAGTCGATTTATAACGGCAGTAATATACGTAAATTTACCTCTTATAGGGCTTTATCCCCGTAACTAGACCTTATAATATCTAAAAGCTAGCGGTTGCTAAAGGCATATTAGCTATATTCGTCTTCGAGCTCGATACGCTGTTTTAGCAGCGCGTTCGTCTTTATCTATTCTGGCCTCTAACTAGGCTAGGGCGTTCGAAGCTTTAATATATTTAGCAGGGGGGTCCTCCCCTATAGCTAAAGCAGTATCCGCAATAGCTTAGAGCTAGTCGACCCGCTATGCGATATCTATATATTCCTTATCTTCCTTATTTATACTAAAGAGGTTACTTTTATTCTAGGATTCGGCGTTACTTATTTTAGCAGTAGTAAAGAAGTCCTTTTTAGGGAGAGTAATCCTAGTAATATTCCCCCGTAGGAAACTCGCTTCTATAATAACGCGGTACTAGCAAGCAGTATAGTAATTCTACGTAAATCGGGATAGACTTAGCCCCCTAAGCGTTATTAATATCTTACTTAGCGTAATCTCCTTATGCTTTATCTATTTCTACTAGCGGAAAGGAAAACAAATTGCTATCCCCTTAATTAAATAGTCTCCCTCTATGCCTAGCTTATTCGCGGCTATTTTATACAGACTAGCTATAGTCGTCTAGAGTAGTTCGTTATAGTCGACGACCTTATTATCTAAACGCCGTATAGGCTAATCCTAGAGAAGGAGCTTTCCTTCTAGTAGCGCCGCTATAGGAGGTCTAAACTATTTTGCGGCTACTTTTAGTACCTTGCCTAGCTTAGCTACTTTACTTAGGGGAAGTCCTATATAGCCTCGAACCTAATACTAAAGAGCAGTTAAAGCTAGGTAGCCGTATTCCTATCTATATTCTTATTCCGATAAACTAATAAGGATATAATCTATATAATTAAGCAGCTAATATTCGGAAAGTAGCAAAAACTACGATTTAATAAGTCGTTTAGCCCGTTAGACTCGACCGCTTCTTCTAGAATCGAAGATATAAATAATTCGGGATTTCTAATCCTAGATATAGGCTCCCTAATAGAACCCGCCCGGCGCATCTATCGATACGAAATTAGCAAGTCCTCCGGCAAATCTAGAACCCCCTATTTCGACGTAGAAGTCGAATAATAGTCTCTCGTACCGCATATCTTTGCGAAAGGCCGTATTTATAGAGTCCTTATTATTATTAGTAGCGTAGATAGTTAACGGCTATTTATAAATATAGAATAGCGGCGCTATTCCCCTAGCAATAATCCTTAAAACAGCTCTAGCTTCGAAACTTAATAGCTATTATAGCTTATTCGCCTTAATAATAAATTTTCCTAAGTCCGTATAGTATAGGTTCTATGCTTAAACGTCTTCGAACCGGCTAACTCTAACTATTTCTTAGTTTATAGTAAAATTGCAAAGGTTAATTAGGTAGTATGCCTCGATCTATATATCCTCTTCTAGCTAGTCGGTTCTAGCTATATACTATAGCAGCTGCTTAAATTTTAGGCCCTTTTCTAGCGTCTCTTCGAACGTTAGTCTAGTTTTATTATCTTTACTACTAGCATATTAGCTATATACTATTAGCAATATCTTTTAGCTAGTACTTTAGTTAGGGAATAATATTATCTAGTTAGCTTTAATCCTATTAGGCATATACTTGCTTATTATCTTATTAATCCTATAATCTAATAGTGCTATTTTTAGTTGCAGGGATATGCCCTCTAATTAATTAAAAAGTATCTAAGGGGGAAAATAAAAAATTATTCCTTATAGGAAAGCGGCTAGTTTATTATTAGGTAAGTGTATACGTTGCTATAGTTATACCTAGGTGTATATTCGGTCGGCCTTAGGCATTACGAGGTATTACGCTCTTACTAAGGAAAAGTAGGTCCTCGAGTTTGCTACGCTAAAGCCCGCTCGTCCCTCCCCTCTTTCTAAATAATTATAAAGATAAATAACAGCCTAGTTATAGAGACTAAGGGATTAGAGGAATAAATAATAGCTCCTAAGCGAGGCAAAAAGCATTAAAAGAATTAGGAGATAGAAGGATCTAATAATAATAGTCCTAAAGGGCCTAGCTTGCTAAACGTTACGTTACTTGTTAGTCGGCTAGTAGGAACTAAGGAAATAATAGTACTATCGACTCTAGCATAGTCTAGTCGTATAGAATTAAAAATACGCCTAATAATAGAGTATTTTAGAGTAAGGAACTATTTAATTAAAGCTATTAGGTGCGTGCTAATAGAACTATTTATAGATATATTTAATATTTAAGCTATAGCATAAAGGCGGAAAGAACTTAGGCTATCTTAGGGTGCTAGTATACGTAGAGCTCGCCTTTTATTAGGAGGTCCTAGACTAAGCCCTATCCTTAGTAAAGGAAGAGATATTAGATATAACCCTTTTAGAGTATTTTATTAGCTAGTTCCTAGGTCCTCGGGAGTAAAGCATTATTGCAATAAAGTTAAAGGTGCCTCGGGTTACTTATATCCTAGCTAAGCTTGCCTACCCGCAAGGGTACTTTTTTAAGTAGTTAATCGAAGTCTATTGCCCTAAATACTATTAAGCTATTATTATAGCAGTATTTAGCTAAAGGAACCCTCGAATATATAGATATTGCATCTAGTCCTAGTCGACTATAATAACGTGCTATAGGAAGCACGTTTTATCTCCCTTCTATAAGTACGTTTCTATGCCTAGTATAGCGAACTTTACTTATGCTAACTATATATAGAATAGAACTCGAGCCGCTACTTATAACTAGCGAGAAGTCCCTAGTTATACGGATAGCAAGAAAGACAGGGAGGCGTTGCAGATAAGAGGTTGCTTCGCAAGTAGTAAGGGTATTGCTAATTTAGCAGTAGCGTATAAGGATTATTTAAACCCTCGCGTATCTCCTTAGTTAGCAAAAGATATACTAAACCCGTTTATAGATAATAGTCTATAACCTAGCGAAAATAATAATTAGGTCGCTATTAAGGAAAAGGCCTAAGCAGCTAGAAAATAGTAGAGGTATTTAATTAGAAGTAGGGGTTTATAATAAAAAAAGAAATAAAAGAGAGGAGTTAGTAATATAGCTAAGTAAAGTAAATAAGATATAAGAAAAAGGAAAATAATAGAAAACTAAACTCCTCCCTAAACTCCTGTTTAAATAAAAAGAAGAGAAAAATTAGTCCCGAAATAGTAGCTGTAAGACGGCACTAATATACAGGGACTTCTGCGTATCCGATATTTAAGGGAGTCGGACTTTAATCGTCGATTATAGTTTTGCAGATATTAGCCTAAGACTATCCGTAATAATAGATTTATTAGTTAGCACTTTATATAGGATATTATAACTCCTTAGAACTATTTAATTAAGCTTATTATTATATTAGGAAGAGGCAAGAAGACTATTAGTACTATTATAGTTATTCTTATTAGGAAGTAGTAGGCTTTGCGATAAGCAATTCTAGAGCAACTAGTCGTTTAAAAAAGATTCCTACTAGCTATTTGCATCTTATCTAAATGCCTTAAAGTAGTCTCCTAAAATAGTTCGTTCTAAAGGAATCCTATCTAAGGTCTTAATCTAGTAGCTTCTAGTTACTTTAGCCCGGGATATAATACGAAACGGCCTATCCTAGCGCATCTTTAATTTCGAGATCCTCCTATAGTCGGTTGCTTGCCGAACGTTATAAGATAGGACTAGATCCCTAGGCTAGATAGGTTAGTCCCTAATTATATATCGATTATTATTATCGGTATGCTTAGCGAGTCTAACCCTATATACCGCAACCTTTAGACGCGCCTTATTAATATCCTCCTTCTTCCTCCTTAAAACTCTTATTCTAGCAGCGAGTAGATTAAGTAGTTCCTTAACTTCGTTCTACTAGATTAGCCGCTATATAGGGAATTCGACTTCTAAAGGCAAAACCAGGTCCTATCTAAATAATAAGTAAAAAGCAGATCGGCTATAGGAGTTTTTAATAGCAGTGCGGTTAGCTAGGATAGCCTAGGGAAGGAACTTAACCTATTTCCCGGTTTCTTTAGCGAACTTTGCGAGGGCTCCCGTAATAGATTAATAGCCGACTTCTATAATAGTATTTGCTTTTAGGTTATAGCGAGATATTAAGATAATATAAACCCTAAAGTCTTTAAGGATAGTTTAGAAGGATAATTTAACTTCGGGTCTACTATTAATTACGGCTTAGATCGAAATACTAAAATAATAGATAATAGATAGTACAAATTTCGTTATAGCTACTATTATAAGTTCCTTAGCAGGCGCTACCTTAAGCTACCTAGTAAGGTTATCTCTGGCTTCTAATAAGTACTTGTACCTATAATTAGATAGTAGGTACTAAGCATTAAGGTGTATTTTCGCAAAAGGCTGCCCTGGAGTTATAGGGACTAATAATTCTCGAGGCTTCCGAGGATTATATAATTAGCATATTAGGCAGACGGAAATAGTAGCGCTAACGTAGTTCTAAAGCCCCGGCTACTAGTACTATTCCTTAATATATATATAGGTAACTTAACGACCTTTATATCCTATCTGTTTATAGAATTTAGTAATAATAGCTCGTTAATAGTCCTTATTATCTATAACTAAACGTAGGAATCTTTCTTTATATATAGGTCGTTTCTATAACTAATTATCGGCAATTATAAATATTATTGCTCGGTTTTTAAAGCATCGAAAGACCTAGGGCTTTATTAGTTAGGGTTGCTTTATTTCCCTTAGGAAGTCTGCGATTCGATAATAGGTATCCGAAAGCATTTAATTAGGCAAGGAACTCTAGATAGAATTTAGGTATAGGTCGATAAAGTCCTCGGAGTTGCTATCCTTTTCTCGTTTAATCCGGTCGATTTCTATAGTCGGTTTGCGGGATAAAGCGTTAGCAATAAGGTTTTTCTTACCCGAGATATGCCAGACTATAAAATCGAAAAGGAAAATATAGCTAACCTATTAGGTAACTATTGCTCCCGGAACGTCTTTTAAAGAATATTTAACTAGTTAATAAGGACTTATGCATCTATTTCTAAAATAAAATAAACCCTATAAAGATAAAGGCGGAGTCGACGCATAGCATATAAGACGGCTTTATATTCCCTTTTTATAGTATTATAGTTAGCCTCCGCAGGGTTCTAAATGCTGCTTTTAAATCGCATAGTCTGTCGGATATTATCTATTTCTTAGAATAGGACCGCCCCCTATCTAGTAGCGCTAGTATTATATATAAGGATAATTTCCCTATAGTTTAGTCCTAGATTAAGTAGTACTAGGAACTAAGGGTCTAAAAGAGGCGCTTTTAAGTCTACTATTGCCTAAGAGTATTTATTAGTCTATTTAAAGGCCGCGTCCTTTTTAAGTAAGGAGGTTAACGGCTTCGCGATCTAAGCGAATTTAGGGATCTAGATTCGGTAGAACCTAACAAGACTAAGGAAATAACGAACTTAGCGGATAGAATTACACTTAACCTAGGACTTTAGTTTCTCGACTTTATAGTCTACTAGCTTCCTGCTATATATGCTAACTATATACCCAACTAGTTCCGTTAACGCTTAATACTATTAGGACTTCTTCCTAGTAATAGTATAGCTAGCAAGCTTAATATTAACGAGTACCTTATTAAAGGAGATAAGGTGTTCGAAGATATAACGTTAGATCCTAGGTAAGGCCTCCTTATTATTATATATTATCTCCGGGCCGCGGATAGGGATATTATCGATAAATATATTGCATACCTTAGGGATAAGATTAAATAGGATCTATTATATAACCCTTATAAATTAACTAACCGAATTCGTTGCTCCTATAGGTATAGTGTATTAACGAAAGAGGCTAATTAGTATAGTAAAAGTAGTATAATCTTAGCTCCGCGGGTCTAAAGGCATTTAATTATAGCCTAAAAAGAGGTCTAGAAGCGTAAGGATCTTGCAGGTAGCAAATTATTCGCTAAATTCGTCTGTATAAGGAGGTAGGTTAGCATCCCGAATCGTATAACTATTAAGCATTATAACCGAGTTAATAAGTCGTACTCCTCTATCCTTCTTAGCAATAACTATATAGTAGTTCCGGTATAACGTATAGCTAGGTTCTAATACCCTATATTAAACTCTATTCTTAAATAATTTAACTACTTGCGGCAATATCGCTTTAGGGATATTAATAGGCTTAGCTTGCTATGCTTTATGCTTAATAACTTTAAATACTACTAGCAGGGCAACTAATAGGTCGACTTAGCCTTGTTTACTATAGTCCTAGGAAAGTACAGCTTCCTAGTTAAAGAGGATTGCTCTAAGCAGGCCCTATTTCGCGTCGGATAGGGTCTCTATCGTTCTTAGTCGAATTTCCTCTAAGCGATTAAAAGTAAGTCGTTCGCCCCCTAGTATAGCCGAGAACTTGCTAGTAATATATTAATTAAATAGTCCGTTAGTACGGACTCGGTCTTTAACTAGGTCCTACTTCTGTATTTTCTAGGAGGAGTTTTTAATAGGGATAGATCCGTCTAGTTAGACGTTATCGATAGGGCGCTTTTTATCCGCTTTCCGTTTATATATAGTGCTAATAATTAGGGTAGCCTGCTATTAGGCTAGGTTATCCTAACGTTTAATATCCTAGGCAACCTTTAGTATTACTATAGCTTTAGAGCTCGTAGTTAGGTTGCTATTATTAACTAGTATATCTAAGATATCTAATAATATCTCGTAGCTAATTCTAAGGGCCGCAACTTCGTCCTTAGGGTTTAGGGATATTTAATTAAATCCTTTCTAGGCAATAACTATCTCCCTTTTACCCTTTTTTGGAATAGTTAGTATAGTATTAGAAAGTATAATAACGGAAGTTAATAGGAGTAAAATAGGATATTTATTATCCTACTACGGAGGTCTAGCGACCGGGGTAATAATGCGAGTAGAGCCAAAGAGGCAGCGAGCATAGAGGTTGCTAGTCGTAGTCCGATAATTAAAAGAAAGTTTAGTAAGATATATAAAAGGCATACTAAGGATAAAAGGAACGAGAACGTTATTATTATAAATAAAAATCCGAATCGGAATATAAATAGGACTAATAAAAATAACTATATCCGCAATCGCTATAAGCTTAGTCTGCTTTTTATTAAAGGATATAGTATTAACCTAGATAGGGCGGTATTCTAGGTTAAGGTCGCGGGCCGCACTAGTAGTAAGGATATTCGTCTTAGCACTAGTATCTAGAAGGGCTAGTATAATAGGAGATTTAAGGCTGCTAACGCGGACTTATATCTAGGGAAGGTCCTGTATTATTTTTAGAATATTAAACGGGGAAATAGCAGCGGGTATAACCTAAGGGGAATTAGGAACCCGAGAGGGCTAACCTATAACTAAAGTATTAGGGATTCGATCGATAAAAATTTCTCGGGAAATATAATCCATAGCACTGCAAATTTGTTCGTCCTGCACTATCGGGTATTAATTAAGAGGTTATAGTAGGATAGTATCTAGTTAGAGTATATTAATATAGAGGCCGTAACGAATTTCCTAGATAAAGTCTAGGGGGTTACTATTAACTAAGACCTTAGGCTTAGGTTCGATTTAAAGGCAATAGGTGCTAGTAGACGTAGGTCGTTTTTCGATTATTACTACCTTATCTATAAAAGCTTCGTAGTTAACCCTATCCGCTTTGTTTATAAATTATTAAGCTATAAGATATCTAAATTTAGGGATAAGGTAAATAAGATCGGCAATAGAGATTAGGATCTTCTTCGAAACTATTTTATTAGCGAGCATATTAGTTACCTTATCCTTCCGAAATTTAGGGTTAAGTCGACGACGAAGGTTAGTTGCCGCAAGGAGAGCCTCTTTCTAGGCGCCTTTTTATCGATTAATATCGGTATTCCTGTATAAACTATGCACGATACGAATCGTCTACGCGTCTCGACGCGTGTCTGCCCCTAAAGGAAATAACCGGGGATAGGTACGCATAGACGAAGCATTTAATTATGCAATAGGGCTGTATTTAGGCAGTGCTCGTAGCATAATCGGATCGAACTTAGTCCGAGATTAGAAGCGGATTATAGGGAGATTAGGAAGATAAAGCAGGAGAAGAGGATTAGGATTAGGGAAAAGTGTATATAAACTCTGCCTTCTTCCCTTATAAAAAGAAGAAGAAAGAGAGATATAAGCAGATATTAATAGATTAAGGACCTAAGCTAACTTAAGCAGAGTCCTTTCTTATATTATACTAATATATATTAATGCCCTACTTATACTAATTAGTATTACTATTAGCTATTAATACGAGTCCTATGTCCGATAAAATGCAGATTAGCTAGGAAATAAATGCCCGGACCTAAGCTAGGAAACGACTTTTACCCTAGGAAGGAACGAACTCTTAGAGTTCGCGGTTTTAATTTCTTATAGTACTAGATAGTATAATAGCTGCTCGGAAGACTAAATCGACCTCGAATAACAATAGGACCCTTAGGAAGGAACGGACTCTTATAGCCCGCGGTTTTAATCTCTTAAGGACCTCGACTTATCCCTAGAACGTTTAGGATAATAATCGAGATACCCGGAGGGATTTATTTCTTTATCTAGGGAAACCTTCTCGATTATCCTTTTACTTTTGTTTTTTACTCTTTACGACTTTTAGAATACTTCGTTTTAATACTAACCCGAAATCGGATAGATATCGCCTCTATACTATGCTTATTTTCTTCCTATTTCGAAGGGATTACGTTTTTATATCCTAATTATTATATAATTAAACTATACTTATTACGTTTAGAAAGCAAGAATCTCTTTTATTAATTTAGCCCGGGCAAACTAGTAACTAAAAAATATCTGCCTAGCCGAATCTATCTAAAATTTTTATTACGCCTAGCTATGCTTAAAATTGTTTTTGCCTAGCTTTGCTTATTTAATTTTTTTTTGCCCCTAGCTAAATTTCCCTGCTAATTTTGCCCCTAGGAGCCTAGCTAGCAAACTACGTTAAGGGATTATTTTTTTATACTAAACTCCCGCCGGGCTTATATAGCTGTACGAGCTAAATTAGTATACTCCCCTTTCTAGAACTCGTCGAGAGGATAGTTTATCTAGATAAACGCTGCTAAAGCCCGTACAGCGCGTCCTGCTTCTAGTACTAGCTTTGTATCTAATATTAGCTAAGAATTATCTCGATATTAGACGGGGATACTTACTATCTCGTACTTAGATCCCCGCAATAAGCAGCAGAAGCAACTCTTTACTACTGCCGAATCCTATTCCTAATAGGCGTTAGTCGTAGGCGGCTACTATACTAGATAGGAGATATACTAGTAATAAGGGACTATCCTCGTTACCTCCTTATGCGGATAACCGCGATTTAGGGTTTAGGGATTTTAATAAGACCCGCCTAGCGTTTTAGGAGTCTTTGTTATTATCCTCGGCGTCTTTAGCGTAGTTGCGTCTAGGAAAAGGCGACGACTTAGTATTATTAGCAGCGGCATGCGTTTTAGAGCCCGAGGTATTAATAGCAAGCTGCTAGACAAGGAGGCCGGGATACTTATATAAAATTAGCCTAATACTCTTAATAAAATATCGCGAAATTATTTAGAAATCGCAATTAAATCGGCTAAAATTCTGCTTACTTTAACGCGTGCGCAGAGGAGGAACTAGAGGGATAATGCTATCGTCGTTATCGTTACTACTAATAACTATTATCTCTCTTATCGAGGCATCTTCGCCCGAAGGCCTACCTTCTCTACTCCCCCGCCCGCCCCTACGCCCCCTCCCCCTGCCCCTACCCCCGCGCTTCTTAGCTAGCTTTAGTAGCATTTCTAGAATATTTTATCAGCCTTGCGTAACGATTTTAGAAAGTATTACTGCTATTTCTATTAGAGTTTAGTTATACTTACTTTTAATAGTAATAATAATGCTTTGCGACGTTATTAGGAGCATAGAAGGAAGAAGAAAAGAAGAAGTATAAGAGGAAGAGAGGGAACGAATTTATTTCGCAGGGTAAGTTATATATACGCGTACGAAAAACGAGAAATATAGTAAGTACGCACTATAACCCTACTACCCTACGAAAGACCGATTCCTTTCCCTTTACCCTCTTTTTTTTACTATCTTCTTCTTTATATACT
>LKCN02000004.1:2357290-2367954 GCA_001633055.2 Ophiocordyceps polyrhachis-furcata BCC 54312 | reverse complement strand
CATAGAAGGAAGAAGAAAAGAAGAAGTATAAGAGGAAGAGAGGGAACGAATTTATTTCGCAGGGTAAGTTATATATACGCGTACGAAAAACGAGAAATATAGTAAGTACGCACTATAACCCTACTACCCTACGAAAGACCGATTCCTTTCCCTTTACCCTTTTTCTTTTACTATCTTCTTTTTTATATACTCGTTTATTTCCTATATAATTTCTTCCTTTCTGTTTTTTTTATATACTGTTTCTTTTATGCCTTTCCTCTTTTTATTTATTTCTTTCCCCTATAACGATTTAATAATAAAAAGAGGACTGCTAGTATATAAACTATGCATAATACGAATCGTCTATGCGTCTCGACGCGTATCTGCCCCTAAAGGAAATAACTAGGGATAGGTATATATAGACGAAGCATTTAATTATGCAATAGGGCTGTATTTAGGCAGTACTCGTAGCATAATCGGATCGAACTTAGTCTAAGATTAGAAGCGGATTATAGGGAGATTAGGAAGATAAAGCAGGAGAAGAGGATTAGGATTAGGGAAAGGTGTATATAAACTCTGCCTTCTTCCCCTATAAAAGGAAGAAGAAAGAGAGATATAAGCAGATATTAATAGATTAAGGACCCGAGCTAACTTAAGCAGAGTCCTCTCTTGTGTTATACTAATATATATTAATGCCCTACCTATAATTCCTTTATGCAGCTTCCTTAGCCTAGGCTAGCAGCAATCCGTTAGAAGGTTGCATAGTAGAAGATTGTATCTATAATAGACTATTAGTAGGCGTCTATAGAATAACTTTATTATCTAGAACTTCCTTAACCCTAGGCCTCTTTAATTCGTAAGTATTAACTGCAATTTAGGTACTATTAATATAGACTATTTAATTAACTCGCGGCTTGTTACGTTAAATTATAATAACTGAAGTTATAGGGCTGGACGCATCTATTGCCAGGGGAAGGGTCTAACGGGTTATCTTATTGCAGTCGGTAAAGCTCTAAATAATCTTCTATTCCTTTTCGGTAGCCGTCTAGTTATACGCAGGCACCGCTATAGCTTTTACTTTAGCTAGCAAATAGGAAACAAAAGATAGAGGATAGGCATTAACCTAACAAACTAGAAGCTAACGGATATAACTTCCAGCGCTAATAAACTTATTTCCTAAACTCGGTAGCACTTAGCTAAAGAGTATAGCGGAACTAAGGAAGATTTCGCCAGTACCTAGGTTATATTAGCCAAACCTAAGTTCCTTATTATAGGTACCTAAGGGGCAATTATTAGCATAATGCATAGGCTCGTTGCAATAGTAATATCGGTAATTCCGTTAACTAGAGATTATATTAATAGCGATATCTCTATCCTCTATATCCGAGGAAGCTTCTATATCCTGCCCTTAGACCCCGGCCGTAATAATTAGCCGGCTATAAAAACCTAAGGCGTATTAATTCCTTTCTCGGTTCGTTAGGCTATAAAGCTTATCCTAAATATTAGCTATATTAATTAACAGGGAACTTAGCTATTTTATAAGGTCGTCGACCTTAGTAAGCACCGGGTTAGGGGCTATTGTCTTCTTATTAGCCTTATTAAAGGACTTCTTATAAATCCTCTCGGGAGACGTAGGTCGTTTTTCTTCGGGAAAGAACTTTATAGCTTCCTTATAACCCTGCCAAAGCTTTTAATTATAAGCTTTAGCGGCGATTTAATAACAAGAATCCTCGAGGTACGGCTCTAGAAAGGTTAAAACTTTTTCCGTAAAAGTGCTATATTTAAGAGCCGTTAATTTTCTAATATTAAGACCGCTCTTAGCTAGAACTCTAACTCGTATCTAACGTAGTAACGCGTTGTAGATATTTCCGGATTCCGTAGTAGTATCCTAATATTTATCGCTATATTTCTTGCAGCAGAGATAATTATAGGTTTAAATCTAGTTAGAAACCTATTTATACGTATCCAGGCGTTTAGTATTATAATTGCGAAGCCTTTCGTCTAACGTATCCTTCTAAGCCGAGTCTAGAGCGCTATAGTATTTAATTAAGGCCTCCTTAGCTATTTTCTATAGTCGATCTTCCGTTAAGATTTTTATATTCGTAGCCTCTTTCTTAACTATATACTCTTTAAGCTAATCTACTTTCGAATTATTGCTAATACCTATAGTAGCTATTTCCTTCTTAAAGCGGTTAAGGAACTTAGTTATATTATTGCCTACAAACTTAGTAATTAGCGGGAAGGCAGGCTGGACACTAATAACCTAAGTTTTAGCTATAGTCTTACTAACTATAGCTGCAATGCGTCGAATATCTTCCTCGTTGCTAGCTATCCTAGCATAATTAACTAGTTTAGCAGATATTTTAGAAGTAGGAGTTTAAATTCCGGATAAAAACAGTAAAGTTTATTTAGAAAGATTAATAGATTTCTTTAGCATAACTTATATAATAAATATTAGGATATAAAGAAAGCTAGAGGGATAAATTCTAAGTAGATATATCCAGGTAATAATAAGAAAGCTCGTAGTAATTAAACTAAATTAAAGGATATATCCGAGTATAAGAAAAAGCGTTATTAGAAGATAGAGTATTAAACAATTAGTAAATATAGTCTAGGATTTAGCGACTTAAGTCGAAGTCGGTCGATAGATTAGTTCTAATATCTATTAATTAATTAGTTCTTGCGTTGCTTCCATTAATAAGAGCGCTTAGGTTGCTTATAATAGGATTATTAGTAAACTAGGGTCTATAATATTAGGAGTACTATAACGTAGCTTTAACTAACGTCGATTAATTAAGTTAAATATTAGTTTCTTCTTTCCGATATATTATTAGTTATCGTCCTTTAGTTTAGCACTAATCGGTTTAGAAGGTCTAGTCTTTTAGCAGGTAGTTATCGTTATTAAGATAGAGTTCCCTCGTCCCCTCTAGTTAAGTCGTTATAATCCCTAGTAGGTAGTTATAACGACTTTTTTATTAAGACTAAGGGAATTACGCCCTAGAGACTAGTTTTAGCGAGGGGAGGAAGGCACCTATAGTACGCGCAGCCGACTCTAAGGGGCGTAACTCCCTTAGTAATACTTATATTAGCGGTTAGAACACGTAGGGGATCTCTGTATACTAGTATACATAGATATTATAAATAGGAAAGACTCTAAAAATAATAAGGTCTAAAAAGTAGGTAAGGGAGAACAAAATAATATAACGAAGCATAAAAAGCATTTAATTAAAAGGTTTAAAAGGTGCAATATATCTTAAAATATTTATAAGGGTTAAAAGTTTAATAATTTATTAAAGATAATAAAAGGCAGAGTTTTTATTTATAGTCTTCTTTAGGACTAAAGAAGTGCAATAAACGGCTTTTAGTAATAGCTTAAAGCTAAGTCTAAGGGCGAAACTTGCTTGTTTTTATATCTAAAGGTAGTAGCTAGTCCTAATATATATGTCTTAAGAACTGCTTTTTTCGTTCTAGCAAAGGCCATCCTTCTATTAGCGAGATAAGCGCGCTTATTACTGCTACCTAAGAGAGGAAGCTAATAAAGACCCTTTTAATTAATTAGTTCCTGGCCCTTTTAACTTAATTAGATATAGTCGTTCGCCCTTATTTTCTCGAATGCCCTTTAGCACCGCTAAAGTAAGTCGACCCTAGAGAAGGAGATATAGGTCTAGCTAACGCAAGAGAAAACAGGGCGGCAATAGCGGTAGTATTAGAGGGGAGGGGGGAGGAGAGGGAGGGAGGAGGGGGCTTAATAAGGAGGATAGCAGCCTTAGAGGGGCGGGTAGCAGCGCTAGAGGCGCAGGGGGGGGAAGGGGTAATAATAATAGCGATAATAAAAATAGCGGCAATAAGGGCGACGATAATAACGCTAATAACGAGGAAGAGGAAGGCGCTGCTAGACGCAGCGCTAGTAATACTAATAAAGCGCCCTTATAGCTAGGCAACGCGTAGCTGCAAGGCCTAGAATAGGCAGAAGAAGAATAAAGAGGAAACGCGTATAGAATACCTATATAGCTGCTATAGGGGAGGTATAATATGCTATTATAAGTCCGAGAGGTAGGCTATTATTATGCGTAGCTAGGCTATAGAGTGCTTCGAATTATTATAGAGCATCCGTACTATTAAGCTTAGCTAGGGGTTCCTAGGTAGGGTCGAGGTATCTAGTCTATTTAACGAGGACTTTACATTGCTAACTGCGTCCGACCTTTTTCTAGCGGGCAGAGAGAATATTATCTACCTCCTATTCGTCTTCCCCGTTTACTCGAATTGCTAGAGGCTAAGGATTAGCGACTATCTAGCTAGGGATAGGGTTATTCGCAGCGCATTAGAGGAGGTTAACGTTAAAGCGATTATATATGCTAGAGGGAAGGTTAAGCAGCTTAATAACGTCTAGGGATATAATATAACTAATAGTATACTTAGCGTAGCGCTAGTTAAGCTTCTTTTTCGGATAGTAGGAGGCAAAGTTTTATAGGTTAAGCTAGACTTTATTGCTAGGCTAGAAGCGTTTAGCTAGCTAGTGCGATATATTAGCCTAAGCTTCGCTAGCTTAGGCTATAGCAGCGTCCGAGGACTAGCAGAGGTCCGAGACCTATTATAACTTAGCGATAAAAGCCTACGCTCGACTAGTAGGCGTACACGCGGAAGCAGGAGGGGCGTTGTTAATAGCGGGAGCAATAGATAGGGCGTAGAAGCTATAAGTAGCAAAGAAAGAAGATATACTAATAGCCGTATATTTATAGCTATTAAGGGCTATTTAAGCAGCAAGGAGCTAAAGGTCCTAATCGTCCTAGTTATAAGCAATAATAGTATAGAGGTAAGCCTAAACCTCCTAGTTAATACGCTTACTACTACTATTAGTTTAGGGGTAGTAGGTAGTGCTAAGGAGGAGGGAGACGTAATAAAGGCGGCAAAAATAAGTCTAGAAGTCCCCTATCTAGTTAGAGCCGCGATTACTTATAATAGACGCTAGCTACTAGTAGAAGCAAATAAAATACTAGAGAAAACGTTCTGCATAAAAGTTAGTATCTATAGATAGTATAAGCTTAAGGAGGATTTCCTTACTAAGTTAGTCCTAGATAACCTAGAGGTAGTAGTTACTTTTTATTATTAGGGGAAAATTAACTATAAAATCTATTTAAAGGTAATAGTAAAACTAGTCTAGAGTAGGCAGAAAGCAGAGGAGCGTTACGCAATAAGAGCGCTAGACTTTAGAACGTCTATATACATTATAGTTATAGAGGAAGCAATATATAAACTACTACTATAAGGGCTAGAAGAAGTCCCGTGCGACTAGGGCTATAGTGCTATCCCTACTAGGGTGCCTAATAAGGTAGGAGTCGTAAATAAGTTAGATAAGGCGGCCGCGTAGTTAATTAAGGCCCTAAAAGTTAAGGGGGACGCGTTAGGCGTCTACGTCTATAGCAGTAGGAGAACTAGGGACCTAGAGGCGGTTGCAAAAGCAGAGGCGGCTGCGGGAGTTAATATAGTAGTCCGCGATTTAGACCTTAAGGCAGAGGGCAAAAGGGAAGGCGTAGTCGCCGCGGGTTACGTAGCGGAGGACTTCCTAGAACGTAGTATCCTAAGTAGCAGTAACTAGCTATAAGGAGTAGAGTTTATTATCGGAAAAAACCTAAGGAGTAGAAAATAAGTCCGTAAAAAGAGGGGCGGGGTCTAGCAAGCTAGAAGCAGTAGGCGAGTCAGGGGGTAAGGAATTATTAGAGTCTAGGAGAGAGAAATTAAGATAGAATTAGAGGGCGTCCTAAGGAAGAAGTTAAGCAACGCAGTTATCTAGGTTATTAAAGGTTAGCTAGTCTTATTCTCGCTATAAAAAGGCATTAGGGATAGTAGCCTGCTTGCTAGGGCAATACTTAATCTAGAAATTAAAGTATAAGAGGTATTTAGCCTACTATGCTTGCTATTTAGAGAAGCGTTAGCGGGTTATAAAGTATTTAAGGTTCTAGTAATTAGTAATAATATTAAAGGACTAGTAACTATAGAGTTCTGCCTGCTATTACTCGAGGCAGCAAATAATAGCAAGTATTTCCTTATTATAGATAAAATAGTTGCGTTTAGCTAGGGATAGCTTCTAAAAATAAAAAGCGACTAGGCAAAGCTAGCTATTTTATTCCTAGGAAACTATGCTACTAGCAGCGAATCTACTATAATCTATCTTAAGTTAAGTAGGCAGGTCGAAATCCTATTTAATAAGGACTAGGGCCTAGAGGAAGAGTTATTTAACGTGCTAAAAGGCGGTCTCCTATTTAGGACCCTAGGAAAACAGTCTACTAGACCTAGTTAGATCCGTAAGGGGGGCGATAATAGAGGCGTAGTTAGAAATAAATATGCAATAGAAGTTAGTAAAGCTAAGGAAACTTCGGAGGCCTTTAACTATAAAAAGTCGAGCCTAGTTAGAGATAGCCTAGATTTTAGCAGGATCCGCTTAGATCCTAACGCTAGCAATAAAGATAAACCCTAGATACTTAACTCTAGAGACGAGGAAATTATACTTATTAAGGTTAATATAAAAGCCGTATTCCTAGAGGCGTTAGAGGACTTAGCGGACTTTGCGGAAGTAATCTTAGCAGGTGCTAGAGGAGTAGATAATAATATTATCGATATAGGCTAAATAGAATTCGTCGAGGAGGTTGCTAAGGATCTAGTTAATATAATGCTAGAAAGTAGTAAGGGCTTCGCAAAGGCTAAAAGGAGTAACTATCTACTTAAAAAGTCCGTACTGCGTATAGAAGGCCGTCTTCTACTCCTCTCCTTCTGCAATATAGACCTTATAAAAAGCTTAAACGATATCGAGCTTAGTAAACTACTTAGCTCGAGCTATAGTATAGAGCGTATTGCTAAATAGGGGAATAGGGTAACGATCTAGAACCGTAATAGTATTAAGGGCGCGGTAGTTAGTATAGAAACAGAGGCCGCCGCTAGGTTTACAGGCAAAGAGGATAGGAGCGCTAGCCGGAGAGCTGCTAGGACGGATAAAACCCTTAGTAAGAAGGTCGCGCAGCGTTTTTTAAGGACGAGGAGCTCTTTGCGGGATATACTATAAAGGGGGCTAAAGGGAATCGTAGGATTAGTCCTATCTATATTAGGGCAGAGGGGGATAGAGTAGTCGATGCTAGGCTTATAGGGGTTTAACTTATCTGCGTTTTATTTACGGAAGAGTAGGAGAAAGTCTTAGATCTTAGGGGGAAGGCGTTATTAGAGCTAGGTATCGGAAGGGGGAACCTTATCCTATAGTGCTTTATTAATATTAGCGAGGGAAATAATATAAAGAAAAAAGTTAAGGGAGGTTATTATATAAAGGTTATAGGTAACTTAGGCAATAAAGGCAGAAGCTATTATATACGGGGCGGAGGAGATCTCCTAAGCTAGGGTAGAAGGGGAGTCGAGATATTAAACCTAAGCCTAAGAGTTGCCGTACTAGAGGCGGGATTCGTAAGGAATAGAATAAGAGCGTATATGCTTAAGCTAGGGTTTGCCTAAAATAAGAGGAAAGTTAAGATAGGGAACTATATAGGCTATAATAAGGCGCGTAACGTTATTAACTTCGAGGGCAAGCTAGGTAATACTTATAACTATAGGTCCCTATATCTAAGCAGAAGCACCCTAAATCCTATAGGGCAATATACGTTTAATAGGAATATAAAGGTTAGTAGCTAGCTGCAGGCGGATAGCAGTATAGTACTAATAGCCTTTATCGATAAGGATCTATACGAGTTCCGAGTAGTTAAGGATTATAGAAATCTATATAGAGGGGGCATAAAGCTAGGACTAAAGAAGTGCCTTTGTATTTTTATCTATAGCTAGTAGGGACCCCGAAGCGCTACGATGCTCCGGGGTTAAGCGTTTCCCTATTCCTTAGCATCTTCGAGGAGAGGTTTAATATTAGTATACGTAATACGCGGATTAATAACGCTAGGAGCAGGGGCTAGCTAACGCGCTACGGCGTACGGATAAGCGTAGATTATATAGCCGCGTGCTCTATAGCGTATATATAACCCGTCGTTTTATTATTAGTCGATAACGGATAGAAGGACTTATTTAGCGCGAGGTTTAGTAGGGGCAGCAGGAGTAACCTTTTTGCCTTTAGTCGGGCGGATACTATTTATTAGGATATTACTATTAGCGTCTAGGATAGGGGCTATAGCGGCGGGAGCAGGGCTACTACTTATAAGGGTAGGGGGGGAGGACTTGCAAGCAATACGCAGGAAATAAGGAGTTTGCTTAAAAGACTAGGCGAGGCCCTAAAGCTTAGTAATAAAAGCCGCGTAAGATTCGGGCATATTAACCGTAATAAGAAGGACTTAAAGCATAGGAGAGAGAGAGTTCGTAAGCTATATTAATTTAGCGGAGTCCGCCTACCTATAGGGGCTAGCGGCTATAAGCATAACCTCTTCGAATTCTAGAAGGAAGTTACTAAAGCGTTATCTATCCTTATAGATAAGGGTCTATAGCTAGTCCTAGGCTTTTTATCGTTCCTAAACCGTACTAAAGGTGCAGTATAAGTAGTCGAAAAAATCCTATAGGCGCCGCTATCTATTAGAACCCCCCGCCTGCTAGAAGGCAGCAACGCGTCTTATTTTATTTTTAGGGAGGCAATTAAGAATATAAAGCTAGGACTAGTCTAAGGTGCTAGCTTTACCCTAAGGCTTATTAACGTTATACTAGTAGATTAACCGGCTTATAAAGAAGTAGAAGGACTTAGGTTTGCTATCCTATTTTAGCTAGGCCTCCTGCTAGCGCGCGAGGGCTATAGCAATAAGGGAGGCGTCCGGCGTTAGTTAAGCAGGGGCTAAGGGGGAGTTAGCAAGAGGGCGGGCGGCTAGATTACCTAGCTAAGAGCGGCGAAGTTAATCGAGCTCGGCTAAATATAAGGCCTGCATATGCTTAAGAACCTATCGATAAGTAACCTACTCCTAGGAAAAGAAGGCCTAGGTATTAGCTAACGCCTGCCTAGTATAGGTAAGTTCCTGCTAAAAGTAAAGAATAAGGTCTGGATCTAGGGGGGTATTATCCGCTAGAGAGATGCTAGCAAGCTGTTCTTCTATGCTAGCTATATATAAGTCTTCCGCAGATATTATTACGGGAAGCGTTCGATACAATCGTTCGATAGGTACTAATATAATAAGGGCGTAAAAATAGTAGTTACGTTAAGACGTAGCTAGGGAATAAGGAAAGAGAGGGGAGGAGGTATAAGCAAGAAGGGCTATTAGAAGGAAGAAAGAGAAAAGGAAAAGGGGAGAAAGGAGATGCATAATTATATTAAGGGGCTAGCTATAAGGAAGCGTACTTAGGCTAGACTAAGTGTATTTAATTACGCATGCTGCTCTAAAGGAAGCAGGCTACCTAGGGCTATATATATATATCTAGGTCTGATTTTAGGGAGCGGGCTACGTACTCGTAGCTGCGCATCTTAGGGGGGATGCTGCGCGTAATAGGGGCGTAGCCGAGATAAAGGAACTATTATAAGATAAGTGCATTGCGTAGGCAGGGGGGCGGAGTCCGTAGCTATACGGGCGCCTTTCCTAAGGTTAGGAGGTAAGTTTAGGTTATATAACTAGAACTATACTAAGGTCGAAGACCCTTATATTAGATATCCCTAAAGACTCTTTATTATATTCTTTTATCTTATTTCTTATATATTTTTTCTGAGATATATATAGCATTTTATTCGGTCTGTTTATAGATATATTTATGCTTAGAAAGTCTTCTAAGTTTCCTAAGTCCTGCAGGGCTAGGTTTTTTCCTATTTAGCTAAATAGATTACTTGTTATAGTATCCGTAGCACTTATAACTAGGAAGTTATCTACGTGGATAGCTATAGCTATATGTTTATTTTTATATATAAAAACCCCTTCGTCTATAGGTAAGGCTTTAAAGCCTACCTTATTAAGAGTATTAGATAGGTAGTTATACTAGAGCTTAGGAATTGTTTTAAGCCGTATAAAGCTTTCTTTAATTTTATTATTAGGTCTTTACTATATTTATATAAAGGATATTGTTTATTATAGTATTATTGTATTATATAGTCTTTATAACCTTCTGGAAATTTTACGTATATATCTGTATCTATATCTGCATGTACAAAGGCATTCTTTATATTGTATTGCCTAATAGGCCAGTTATTTTTAACTGCTATATTTAGAAGTATCCTTATAGATTCAGGTGTTGCAGTTGTAGAGAAGGTATCTATATAATCTAGTCCTTGTATTTAGTTAAAACCTTAAATAATAAATTCTAGACTTATATTTTAATATATTATTATTATTATCCTTTTTTATTTTATAGACCCAGCGGCTTCCTAGAGCCTCCCTGTCCCTTGGAAGGTCGGTTATTTCCCAGGTTTTTTATCTTATTAATTCTTCTAATTCTGGAAGCATAGATTTATTCTATTCTTTAGCTTCTAAGCTTTTTATAGCCTGTTTGTAATTTTTAGGCTCTAAAGGATCTGTATTTTCCAGTATATGTAGTATTAAATCTGGATTTATATGTATTATAGTATTTATTTCGGGGTATTTAGTATATTCGTTATAAAACTCTGCTGGCTTTCTAGGTATTTGTATTTCGACTTAAGTTTATAGATCCTTATCTTTATTATTATTATTATAAGAGTCTTTATTATTATTATTATTATTATTATTATTATTATTATTATTATTATTATTATTATTATT
>LKCN02000004.1:2328422-2356516 GCA_001633055.2 Ophiocordyceps polyrhachis-furcata BCC 54312 | reverse complement strand
TTTTATACTCTAATCTGGTATTTTATTAATAGAAGGTATAGTATTAAAGTCTAAGTCTTTATAGTTATTGTTATTTATAAAGTTATTCTCTAGAATAGTAATATCTCGAGAAATAATAACTTTCCTTCTAGAGAAGTCCTAGATTTTATAAGCATTTTCAGAGTAACCTATTATAATACCTTTAAAAGCTCGAGTTTTAAGCTTATCTATAAGTAACTTATTTTTATAGTATATTATACTGCCGAATACCTTTCTATTATCTAACTCAGAGAGTAGTATAGGTTTATTATATCTCTTTTCTAAAGGACTATAGCCTAAAGAGGTGTAATAAGACCTATTATATATATATATATAGCAGCTAAAACAGCTTCCCCCTAAAGGTATTTAGGTAGGTTTACTGTATATAAGATAGCCCGTGCCTTATTTAGTATAGTATAGTTTATACGTTCTATTCGGCCGTTAGGTTTAGGAGTATTTTTAGGACTTATATTGTATTTTATACTGTTTTTAACACAGTAATCCCTTATAGGGTATATAAATTCTTTAGTATTATCTGAAAAGACTTCTTTAATAGTAATCTTATCTGTATTATTTTCCAATAAGGCTTTAACCTCTAGGAATTTGTTATATGCTTTAGATTTCTCTTATAAGAGATATATATATAATTCCCTACTATATACGTCTATAAACGTAATAAAGTACTCATATTTATTATATATAGGAGTGCTTATAGGTCCCTAGATATCTAGAACGATTTTATTAAGGTATTTATAGTCCTTTTTATCGGCTTTTTTATTTTTTTATTCGTAGCTTTCGCCTTTATATATATTTTACAATAGATAACCTTATCTTTATCTTCTTTACTAATAATAGCTTTATTATTATAACGTTTTATTGTTTTTATTAAAGAACGTAAGGATAGATATCCTAGGCGAAAATGCTAAAGGTATATATCTATCTTATCCTTATTCTTTTGTTTTCTATTTAAAATAGACGTTGTATTATTTATAGGATTATTAGGTATATTAAACCTGACTTTTTTACTATTTTGTATAGAGAGAGGTATATAATATAATTCTCCCTTTGTTATAGCCTGAATAAGAGGTTTATATAAAGGATTATGCAAAGAAAGGGTATTATCTTTTATTATAGTAATAACGTTCTTAAGGCAGGACTAACTTATTATATTTATACCTAATTCAGGTATAAATAAGCAGTTTTTTTAGTATAGATTTTTTATCTAGGGTAGGAAGTTTAAAAATAACGTCTCTAGACCTATAAACGTTTATATAAGATGCTTTTCCCCAGTTTACTCTAGTATTTATAGTTTTATAATTAGATAATAATTTCTTATCTCCTACTATATGCCTTATAGCAGCAGTATCGTGTATAAAATGTATATATTTTGCATTATCTAAAGAGCTATTAATATATAAAGACTATTGTTGTTTTATTATACGTTATATAGCATTATATAAGTCTTTTAAAGCTCCTGTTAAATTATTAGAGTTATTTATAGCATTATGTGTTATATTATAGCATACTTCTAGATCAGAATTTTCTTTAGATTTAGTGTCTATTTTCCCTAGCGTAGGAGCGGAAGGGAGGTCCGGAATATCTATCTCTATAGGAGCCGTATCGATATTAGTTGTAATAAAGATTTTCTTAGGCTTATCCTCTTCTGTAGCCTTTATATCGGAGGAGCCGAAGGTTCTCTAGCTCTTCTAAAGGCCCCTTTTTATTAGCTTTTTCGATATTTTGTTATCTTTAGCCTTAAAGCCTTTTAGTGCCTTTTCCGGGTGCAGGAAATAGCAGTCCTTATCGAAGTGCCTAGGGAGTTTGCAGTAGGCATATTTTAACGCCTTTTTAGCCTTCTTCCAGGGCTTCTTCGAAGGGGTATAGAAGGCTTCTTCCCCTTCTAGGTTATTAGACTTATAGCGCTTTGCCTCGTCTAATATACTAGCAAAGAGCTTCCCTAGGTTATACGTACCCTTGTTATTCTATAGGTCCTGCGTTATATGCGTTATAAAGCCTTTAAAGGGATCTAAGAGGTTATTTAGGACCTATATTATAAGGACTATTTAGGGATTATTATCTCCCTGGCCTGTAGTTTTTCCTATATTGCTATAGTACGATTTAGGTAGTCCTTTATATTATAGGGCGTAGCCCTGCCTATCTCTAGCAGCTCCTTAGTTAAAAGGAAGTTGCTTATAAAAGAAACGGGGTTATAAAGGTCCTTGAGTTTATCCTAGGCCTATTTACAGAGCAAAGGTGTATTATCTAGGTTAAAGGCCCGTCTTCTAGCTATAGCCTTATAAGGGCTAGAGCGTCTTCTAATTTATTATAAGCTATAGAGCCTAAGGCCCCTTGCAATTTCTCCCTAATAAGAAGGGAATCTATTCGCAATGCCTAATAGGTATAATTGCCTGAGCCTAAAAGCTTAGCAAAAGAGTATTTCTCGACGTTGCCTATTATAGCCGAAAGAGGAAATTTTATAGGGAAACGTAGGTCTATTTGCTAAAAAGCGTCGGAAAAAAGGGTACGAATAAGGTAATTTATAGGGCGAAAGGTAAAGAGGAAGGCGGTAAAAAAGAGGTTAAAAGTATAAAGGTATCCCGAGTTAGAGAGCTAAACCCGGGCTTATAACCTTAAAAGGTTATATAAGCAGTAAATAGAAAGTTACCGAATTAGGAAAGTAAGTACGTAATAGAAAAAAAGAAGAGGAATTACGTAATAGTCTAAAAGAGGAAATTAAAGAAGAATTAGAGGCAGGAGAGGTGTTTATATTAAAAAGGTGAGAAAAGCTTATGCTAATAATTCTTCTAAGTAGGTAGGAAAACCCTCCTCCTTTTATAGAAAATTTCTCAGAAATAAAAGTACTTCTCGAGATACTTTAAAGTCCCTACTTATAGTACTCTAACGTACCTATATATTACTACTTCCCCTATATTTGTAGATATTTTCCTTCTTTAGATATTTAACTTAGAAGTTTAGCAATTTAGAGGAAGACTTGTACGTTATATACGTTATATGTGTGTATTATATATAACGATCTAACCCTATAACGCCCGCTATAACCGCTATAACGCGCCTGCTATAGCTCCTATAAGTACGTACCCTACCCTGCTATAAGCGCTATGCTTAAGGGGGTGTGGGTATAGATTAAGCCCTGATTGTATTATATGTTTTAAGTCTAATTATAAGACTTTTTCTTATTTGTTTAGGATGAAAAGATATGCATTTTAAAGCGTTTTAAAGGCACTATAAATTAATATAGGTTTTGTCTTAAAACAATACCTATTTTTCATTTTATTAAGCTTTTTTATAATTGTATTATTATATATACTCTTGTATAGGGCAATAAATAAATAGTTCTATATTATAAATATATTTCGCGTATATATATAGCTTATAGCTATGCTATATTTAAGGGTTATTAAGACTAATCTTATAAGTAATTAGCAAGTTACGTAATAAGGATACAGCTAATATTAGCTAGTAGCTATAGTATAGGCATATATATACTATATAAGGACAAATATATAGTATTACTAGGTTTATATAAGGCTAGTACTAGGATAAAAATAGGATATTAATAATTAATAAATATACCCTAAGTTAGTTAATAACGCAAAAAGGCTATATAACTACTAGCAGGCTTATAGGGAGAAGGAGAATGCGTTTAGGCAGAAGCTATTTATCCTAGAGTCTAACGTAATCTAGGACTCTAACTAGAAGAAAGCTTATTACGCTATTAGCTAGTTCCGCCTTACTTTAAAAGGCTTATTTAATTCTTAGTTAAACTGCGTTATAGATTAATACTACTATTTATAAGGGTTTGGCCTAGTACTGCTGCAGAATAGCGACCTAAATAGTAATAATAAAGATAAAGAAAAAGAAAGGAAAAATATAATATATAGTAGGGAGGTAGGGCTATATGCGCGCGGCCTAGGCGCGTAGATAAGTTATCCTCGCGTAGTATAATATAAGATCTAAGCAAAGCCCGGATCCTTTATATACCCCCCTAGCTACAGTTATACTACTTAAAAAAAAAGGGCGGAAAAAATAAAATCCGCACGTTGCCCTAGCCTACTATAATATAGGATTAAAATAAACTAATATAGGCGCGCACCCTCTTATAACCTTATAATATCTATATAATATAACGCACGCTATATTGCCTTAATTATATATACTAGAAAACCTACTTATAATAACCCGTACTTAGTACAGAAAAAGAATAATATTAATAACCCCTAGCGCAACGCCCTTATAGGCAATAGAAACCTTTATTATAGAAGGTAATTCGGACGATAAAGATAATACTAGACCTAAGGAGGTTGCTTGCCTTTGCACTCTATATATAGGAGATTTATATAATAATAGCAAAGCAGAGTATATACGCGGCTAGGGAGCCGCCTATATAATATACTATTAGCAGCAGAAATAGTGCTTATAGGAAAAGCACCTTTTTACTGCTAACGTATATTTATAGTAGCTAGGTTATAACTTATAAGATATATTATAGGCGGGCTAAGCTATTTTAGTCCTAGCTCGAGCTTATAGTAGTAATACCCCTAGTTAATATATAGTTTTAATGCTAGTATTTTAGGCTTACGTAAAAAGGCTATAGAATATGCTTACTGCAGCTTGCCTTATACCCTAGCTAACTTAAAACGCGTTTGCCCCCCTAGCCTTGCCTAGCAATAATAATAATAATAATAGCAATGCACTAGTCCTAGCCTTAACTGCTATTATAATGCCCGCCTACCTAACTACCCCCTAGCGCAGAGTAAACCTAGCTATAGTAGCAATATATTAGCAGTAGTAATAGTAGTAGGGTTTTATTACTTATAGGCTAAATAGCTTTGCTACTTATTAGGAGAAGGCTTTCTACTACTAGGCGGATATTTAATAAGCTATCCTAGATAACTAGGAGTAGTAATAAGCTAATATACGCTAGGCTAATACTATAATACTCGCTGCCTTATAGGGGCTTATAGCTATTATATCTCTACTAGTATTAGCTAGGTCTAGGTTTATACTATCCTTCTTAGCTAACTCCTTAATATAGCTATCCCCTGCCCTATAACGCTTTACTACTACTACTACTAGTACTATGCATAGCTATATCTACTATAGTTTGCTTAATATACTAACCCGCGCCTACTAGATAAGCAATCTAAACCTATAGGGTTAATAGATATAGCTAGAGGAGGATAAGGTAAAGGAGGCGTAAGGGGAAGGAAAGGAGGAAAAAGGGATAAGGCAGAAGTAGCAGGTAGCAGAAAAAGGAGGGGCAATAGTATAGGAGTATATAGCTAAATATACTAGGGTTTATTATATATATATATATTACTAAACTTAGCCTTAAACTATAATAATGCCTTATAATCCTATATACTCTTTAGAGGCTCTTAAGCAAGCGTTATATAGCTATACTACTTAATAAGAATAGAATAACGCAGGGGTAAGTTCGCTATATGCTATCCCTAAGTATTTTTAGCAGCGAGTACTGCCTTTATCTCCTACTTATTAAAAAATAGGTTATTATTAAATAAATAGAGAGAAAGGTCTAGCTAGCTATATATAACTATAAGAGCAATAGGTCTAATATAGTATACTTAAGCAAGTTAATATAAAAAGTAGGGTAAATACCTTATAGCGTATTAAGCATAATAGTTAAGGGAAATAAAATAGTAATAATATAGTATTTAGCTTAGAAATAGTTAAGCTTCCTAAAAAGGCAATTAGAGCAAATATAGCGTATATCTAGCTAAATAAGATTACTAACCTAGAACTTCTTAGCTAGCTAATATATAGTATTAGAAGAGTCCTGCTAATACTATTATGCCTATATAATACTAGCCTATACTAAGTCTATCCCCTTTTTAAAGTGCTAAAGGAAGGCAATAGTATGCCCCTTAGGCAAGGCAGAAAAAGCTAGCAAGGATTGCTCGATTTTAATTAAAGGAATATTAAACCTATATAAAAGGCAATTTAGGCTAAGCCTAGTAACTAACGACTTATAGTTATTTAACGTAAGCTAGTAGGCAGGAAGGTAATTAGGCTAATCTAACTAAGAAAAAGCTACTATATAGTAGAGGATAGCTTATACTTATTAGTTAGTATACTCTATACTACTATCTATTTATAGGTAGTAGGATATAGATAGGAGCTGCTAAACTTTAATAAAATAGTAGAGGGCAGACTAGAAACTCCTAGTCTAATTTAAGCCGCAATCTAAGATTAACTATATAGGGAAGCTATAGAAGCGCTACTAGGTAGAAATAAAATAATACGCATAAGCCTTAGCGTTTATAGACGTTATAACCTTAAGCTAAACGTACTTAAAAAGCTAGTCTATAGTAACTATAAGGAAACGCAAGGAGTTAGGAGAGTTAGTTAAAAAGTTAGTTATAAAATTAATCGAGATTATAGACTAAAAATAGTTAGCAATTAAAAAGGGTTAGAAAAAGCCCTAATAATAGTAATAGCAGAGGTAATCCCTATAGTAATAATAATTGCATATAAAGCGTATAATATCTATAAATATCCCCTCTTAGTAAAAATCGCAGTAAAGGAGTTTAAATATAATATTCTTTTTAGGGTAGCTAGCAAGAAGCGAGTTATAAATACGCTAGATTAAGGATATAGTAAGAGGTTCCTAATAAGGGACCTAGAGATAGCCTTAGAATTATAAAAAGCTAGTAGCAGAAATAGTATAATCTGCTACTTATTCGTAAGTATAGGCCTTAAGGGGAAACTTCCTCGCTACTAAGCATAATATATTAAGGCGGATAGCGTATAATAGGTTATACTATAAAGCAGAACGCTATAACTTCTATAAGTATATATTAGGGAAAGGTATAGGAGAATTAGTAATATTATAGGGAGGAATAGAAGCTACTAATAGGGAGGAAAGATAGTCTAGCGAGGAGTCTATTATAGGAGGCAGGAAAAGAACCCTAGACGCAGGCTAGCAAGGAACACGCGCTAGCTAATACGGAACGCTCGCTTATAGCAGAGCTATCTAAAAAGCAAAAATTAAGAAAGGCTATATAATCTAGTTAAAATAAAAGGGCGTATTATAGCACTCCTAATCGCGCTAGGAAAGAGTATTAGGACGCGCTACTTATAAGCTAGGGCAATAATAAAAGTAAAAGTAATATAAAAATAATATCTTAGCCTATTATACCTAATATTCTAATATCTCCTTAAGAGTAGTAAAGTGCTTAAGGGCCTTATAGTCTATAAGGATTATAAAAGGCTTAGCTATACTATATAGCTTAGCTAACTAGGCCTTAAAGCAGGCAATAATAGCAAGGAGCTCCTTATTATAAATAATATAGTTCCTCTCTATAGGTTAAAGCTTCTAAGAGAAGTATGCAATAAAGCGGAGGATTTTATCCTTCCCTATCTATAATAAGCAGCTACTAAGTGCCTTACTAAAGTAGTCTATTTTAATAACTATTAGCTAGTAAGGATCCTACTATACTAGGATAGGGTAAGTAATAAACGCGGCCTTAAAGTAGTTAAAGGCTGCCTAGTACTTAGCTATTTACTAGAAGGGCATACTATATCGAGTTAAATTAATAAGAGGGGCTATAATATATAAAAAGCAAGGGATAAAGTCGCAATAAAAGTTTGCAAAGCTAAGAAAACTATAGATACCTCGAACGCAGAAAGGCGCCTCCTAGTTATATATTACGGCTACTTTATCTAGGTTAGGACGTATCTTATAGCTAGCATATATAATAAATCCTAAGTACTTAACCTCTTTAACTATAAAAGTATACTTATTAATATTTAGAAATAAACTTATAGCCTATAACTTATCTATAATAGCCTAGACCTTACGCTAGTAGTTAATACGCAATCCCCTAGAATAAATTAAAATATTATTAAAATACGCTATAATAAAGTCGCCTAGGAATATGCCTAACGCGTTATTAATATATCGCTAAAAAGAAGCGGGCGCTCTAGCAAGGCTAAAGGGGCAAATAAGCTACTTAAAAAGCCTAAACTAAGTATAGAACGCAGTTAAGTATTTATTGCCCTCCGCGATATATAGCTTATAAAAGGCAGTATATATATCTAACTTTATAAACTAATAGGCGCTAGAAAGGCTATATAATATCTCCTTAATTAAGGGAAGCAAGTAGTAGTCCTGCTCTATAACCTAGTTTAAAGCGCAATAATCGATATAAAAACGCTAGCCGCCCCTAGGCTTTTTAGCAAGAAGGATAGGGGCGGCTGCTAATAATAAGCTTATGCAAATCTACCCTTTATCTATTAGGGTAGTAATTTACTAGCAAACCTTAAGAAGGTATTCCTATAGTATATTATATAAGGGGCCTTATAGGAAAGCAGGCGAGGAACTATCTAGGTTATAGCGTAGGCAAATATAGTAATCCTAGCTACTATAGTAAAGTAGCAGGGCGCTAGCCTTTTCCTTGCTAAAGAGGTTAGTAAAGTTAAAAATTTTAAATAGGAGGGAAAGTATAAGGGGCGCTTTAGGAGTTAAGGTAATATAAAGCGCTAACGAAATCTCGCGCAGGCTAGTTATAAGAAACTAGAAACCCTTAGAATAATAGGTCTCCTAGTAAATAAGGCTAGTAAAAGTAGAACCTATAATAGTAATTATAGGGTTAGAAACTATTAAGGGGCTAGCTATAAGGAAGCACACTTAGGCTAGACGAAGTGTATTTAATTACGCATGCTGCTTTAAAGGAAGCAGGCTACCTAGGGCTATATATATATATCTAGGTCCGATCTTAGGGAGCGGGCTATATACTCGTAGCTGCGTATCTTAGGGGGTATACTATGCATAATAGGGGCGTAGCTAAGATAAGGGAACTATTATAAGATAAGTATATTGCATAGGCAAGGGGGTAGAGTCTATAGCTATATAGGCGCCTTTCCTAAGGTTAGGAGGTAAGTTTAAGTTATATAACTAGAACTATACTAAGGTTAAAGACCCTTATATAAGGGCTGCCCTTAGGCATATATAACTACTGCCTAGCTAGCAGGGCTTATAGAAAAAGAAGGGCGTAAACGCTAGGGAAAAAATTCCTCTATAACTACTAAAGGAGGAAGAAGAAGAAAAATAATAAGAATAATAGCAATAGTAATAGCAATAGTAATAGTACGTGCGGAGGACTATAGCATTAAAAAGGGGAGTGCAGGCTAATAGTAAATAGATACCGCTAGCTTTATTAGAGCAGGGGGGCAGTAGCAGCAGTAGTTATAGCAATAGCAGCTATAGTAGTAGCCTTAGCAACGCCTAGCCTAGGGGGGAGGGCAGGCGGGCGAGCCTGCTGCCTATAATAAAGGGCAAGGAGGGGAGGAAGAGGGCTAAGCTAGCGCAAAAGGCCGCAGCAGTAGCCGCCCTAATAGCAGCTATTACTAGCACTAACGACTTTGCCTAGAATAAGGCAGAGGTAAGAAGCAATAGGTTAATAGGGGGTTTAGTAGGTTAAAAATGCTAATAATAGGAAGTTTAAGCTTTAGTTAAGCAAGCTCGCTACGCTAGAGTATAAGCTCTAGCATAGTAAGGGCAGTAATAATAATAATAACCCGGACGCTAATACTAATAGCAATAATAATTACTATACTAATGCTATTACTAATAGTAATAATAATCGCCCTGCTAATACTACTATTTATAGCGATAACGATTACTATACTAATACTACTGCTAAAGTTAATAACTATGCTAATAGAGCCGCTAATACAGGTAGGGTAGAGGCAGTAGCAGCTATAGCTATAGCCGTAGCTAATGCTACTACTGCCTGCAAGGCGAAAAAGGCCGTATTTATAGCAGCAACGCGCGCAAAGCAGCGGGAGGAGGCCTATTAGGCCGCCGAAAGGGCAGCGGCGCCCGCCCTAGCGCGGGCAGCGCTCGCCGCTATAGATAAGGAACTAGCAGTAGCGTTAGGCAGGGGGGGAAAAGGGGTGTCTAGCAGTATTGCAGCAGCAGCTATAGCGCTAGCCGTAGCAGAACTAGCAGTCGCGCAAGGCAGGGGGGGAGGGGAGGGGGGCCTAGTAATATTGTAGCAGCGGCTATAGCGCTAGTTATAGCATAATACTAATAAGAAAAAGAAGAAAATAATAAGGATAGTAGTAGTACTAGTGCTAATAATAATAATAATAGTAATAGCGAGGATAAAGAGGAAGAGGATAATAACGTTAATAATAATAATAACTATAATAATAAGCCGGCCCCTTAGGCTAAAAAGACTAAGAAAATAGAGAAGAAAAAGAAGGCAGTAGGGGCAGTTTGCGCCTACCCCTGCGTATATTGCGTATTATAGTAGCAGGAGTACTGCGACTAAAAGCAAATATCGAAGCATAGTATGCTGCAAAAGGCATATATTAGCTATACTAGGTATATAGGGGCCTGTTAGCCCTGCCTAGCTGCTCCCGCCCTCTTAGTGCAGGCCTTCTATGCTTAGGAAGCAGAGGCCGGCTAGGATAGCAAGGAGAGCTAGCAGGCTAACGCAGCGTTAAAGGCCGCGTTAGCAGTAGTAAGGGGGCTAGCAGTGCTAGGGGAGGGGGGAAAGTGCCCTAGGGGGGAGGCCCTTATAATAGAGTAAGTCGACCCTAGAGAAGGAGATATAAGTCTAGCTAATGCAAGAGAAATAGGGCAGTAGTAGTAGTAGTATTAAAGGGGAGGGGGGAGGAGAGAAAGGGAGGAGGGGGCTTAATAGGGAGGATAGCGGCCCTAGAAAGGCGGGTAGCAGCGCTAGAGGCGCAGGGGGGGGAGGGGGTAATAATAATTGCGATAATAAAAATAGTAGTAATAAGGGCAATAATAATAACGCTAATAATAAGGAAAAGGAAGGCGCTGCTAAACGCAGCACTAGTAATACTAATAAAGCGCCCTTACGGCTAGGCAATACGCAGCTATAAGGCCTAGAGTAGGCAAAAGAAGAAAAAAGAGGATACGTATATAGGATACTTATATAGCTGCTATAAGGGAAGTGCAATACGCTATTATAAGTCTAATAGGTAGGCTATTATTATGCATAGCTAGGCTATAGAGTGCTTTAAATTATTATAGAGTATCTATACTATTAAGCTTAGCTAGGGGTTCCTAAGTAGGGTCGAGGTATCTAGTTTATTTAATAAGGACTTTATATTACTAACTATAGCCTACTTTTTTCTAGCAGGCAGAGAGAATATTATCTACCTCCTATTTATCTTTCCTATGCACTCGAATTGCTAAAGGCTAAGGATTAGCAACTATCTAGCTAGAGATAGGGTTATTTATAGTATATTAGAGGAGGTTAACGTTAAAGCGATTATATACGCTAGAGGGAAGGTTAAGCAGCTTAATAACGTCTAGGGATATAATATAACTAATAGTATACTTAGTATAGTACTAGTTAAGCTTTTTTTTCGGATAGTAGGAGGCAAAGTTTTATAGGTCGAGCTAGACTTTATTGCTAGGCTAGAAGCATTTAGCTAGTTAGCGTAATATATTAGCCTAAGCTTTGCTAGCTTAGGCTATAGCAGCGTCTAAGGACTAGCAGAGGTCTAAGACTTATTGCAACTTAGCAATAAAAGCCTGCGCTCGACTAGCAGGCATACGCGCGGAAGCAGGAAGGGCGTTATTAATAGCAAGAGCAATAGATAAGGCGTAAAAGCTATAAGTAGTAAAGAAAAGAGATATACTAATAGCCGTATATTTGCAGCTATTAAGGGCTATTTAAGTAGCAAGGAGCTAAAGGTCCTAATTATCCTAGTTATAAGCAATAATAGTATAGAGGTAAGTTTAAACCTCCTAGTTAATACGCTTACTACTGCTATTAGTTTAGGGGTAGCAGGCAGTGCTAAAGAGGCGGGAGATATTATAGAGGCAGTAAAGATAGGCCTAGAAGTCCCCTATCTAGTTAAAGCCGCAATTACTTATAATAAACGCTAGCTACTAGTAGAAGCAAACAAAATACTAGAGAAAACGTTCTATATAGAGGTTAGTATCTATAAATAGTATAGGCTCGAGGAGGATTTCCTTGCTAAGTTAGTCCTAGATAACCTAAAGGTAGTAGTTACCTTTTATTATTAAGGGAAAATTAACTATAAAGTCTATTTAAAAGTAATAGTAGAATTAGTCTAGAGTAGGTAGAAAGCAAAGAAGCATTATATAATAAGAGCGCTAGACTTTAGAATATCTATATACGTTATAGTTATAAAGGAAGCAATATATAAACTACTGCTATAGGGGCTAGAAGAAGTCCCGCGTAACTAGGGCTATAGTGCTATCCCTGCTAGGGTGCTTAATAAAGTAGGAGTCGTAAATAAGTTAGATAAAGCAGCCGCGTAATTAATTTAGGCCCTAAAGGTTAAGGGGGGCGTATTAGGCGTCTATATTAATAGCAATAGGAGAACTAGGGACCTAGAGGCAGTTGCGAAAGCAGAGGCGGCTATAGGAGTTAATATAGTAGTCCGCGATTTAGATCTTAAGGCAAAAGGCAGGAGGGAAGGCGTAGTCGCTATAGATTATATAGCGGAGGACTTCCTAGAACGTAGTATCCTAGGCAGTAGTAACTAGCTATAAGGAGTAGAGTTTATCGTTAGAAAAGACCTAAGGGGTAGAAGATAAGTCCGTATAAAGAGGGGCGGGGTTTAATAAGCTAGAAGCAGTAGGCAAATTAGGCAGTAAGAAATTATTAGAGTCTAGGAGAGAAAAATTAAGATAGAATTAAAGGGCGTCTTAAGGAAGAAGTTAAGCAATATAGTTATCTAAGTTATTAGAGGTTAGCTAGTCTTATTTTTGCTATAAAAAGCATTAGGGATAGTAGCCTGCTTACTAGGATAATACTTAATCTAGAAATTAAAGCATAAGAGGTATTTAGCCTACTATGCTTGCTATTTAGAAAAGCGTTAGTAGGTTATAAAGTATTCGAGGTTCTAGTAATTAGTAATAATATTAAAGGACTAGTAACTATAGAGTTCTGCCTGCTATTATTTAAGGCAGCGAATAATAGTAAGTATTTCCTTATTATAGATAGGGTAGTTGCGCTTAGCTAGAGATAGCTTTTGCGAGTAGAAAGCGACTAGGCAAAGCTAGCTATCCTATTCCTAGGAAACTACGCTGCTAGTAGCGAATCTACTATAATCTATCTTAAGTTAAGTAGGCAGGTTAAAATCCTATTTAATAAGGACGAGGGCCTAGAGGAAGAGTTATTTAACGTGCTAAAAGGCGGTCTCCTATTTAGGACCCTAGGAAAATAGTCTGCTAGACTTAGTTAGGTCTATAAAGGGGGCAATAATAGATACGTAGTCGGAAATAAATATATAATAGAAGTTAGTAAAGCTAAGGAAACTTCGGAGGCCCTTAACTATAGATAGTCGAGCCTAGTTAGAGATAGCCTAGATTTTAGCAGGATCCGCCTAAATCCTAACGCTAGCAATAAAGATAAACCCTAGATACTTAACTCTAGAGACGAGGAAATTATACTTATTAAGGTTAACGTAAAAGTTATATTCCTAAAGGCGTTAGAGGACGTAGCGGACTTTGTAGAAGTAATCTTAGCGGGTGCTAAAGGAGTAGATAATAATATTATCGATATAGGCTAAATAAAATTCGTTAAGGAGGTTACTAAGGATCTAGTTAATATAATAATAGAAAGTAGCAGGGGCTTTGCAAAGGCTAAAAGGTATAACTATCTATTTAAAAAGTCTATATTGCGTATAGAAGGCTGTTTTCTACTCCTCCCCTTTTATAATATAGACCTTATAAAAGGCTTAAATAATATCGAGCTTAGTAAACTACTTAGCTTAAGCTATAGTATAAAGCGTATTGCTAAAAAGGGGAATAGGGTAATAATCTAGAACTATAATAGTATTAAGGGCATAGTAGTTAGTGCAGAAACAGAGGCCGCCTCCAGGTTTACGGGCAAAAAGGATAAGGGCGCTAGCTAGAGAGCTGCTAAGATAGATAAAACCCTTAGTAAGAAAGTCGCATAGCGTCTTTTTAAGGACGAGGAGCTCTTTGCGGGATATACTATAAAAGGGGCTAAAGGGAATTATAGGATTAGTCCTATTTATATTAGGGCAGAGGGAGATAGAGTAGTCGATACTAGGCTTATAGGGGTTTAACTTATCCGTATTTTATTTATAAAAGAGTAGGAGAAAGTCTTAGATCTTAGGAGGAAAGCGTTATTAGAGCTAGGTATTAGAAAGGGGAACCTTATCCTATAGTGCTTTATTAATATTAGCAAAGGAGATAGTATAAAAAAAAAGGTTAGGAGAGGTTATTATTTAAAGGTTATAGGTAACTTAGGCGATAAAGGCAGAAGCTATTATATATAGGGCGGAGGAGATCTCCTAAGCTAGGGTAGAAAAGGAGTCGAGATATTAAACCTAAGCCTAGGAGTTACTATGCTAGAGGCAGGATTTATAAGGAATAGAATAAAAGCATATATACTTAAGCTAGGGTTTGCCTAAAATAAGAGGAAAGTTAAGATAGGGAACTATATAGGCTATAATAAGGCGCGTAATATTATTAACTTTAAGGGCAAGGTAAGTAATACCTATAACTATAGGTCCTTATATTTAAGCAGAAGCACCCTAGATCTTATAGGGCAATATATATTTAATAGAAATATAAAGGTTAGTAGCTAGCTGCGTGCTAATTATAGTATAGTACTAATAGCCTTTATCGATAAGGGTTTATATAAGTTCTAAGTAGTTAAGGATTATAGAAATCTGCATAAAGGGGGTATAAAGCTAAGACTAAAAAAGTGCCTTTATATTCTTATCTATAGCTAGTAGGGACCCTAAAGCGCTATAATACTCTGGGGTTAAGCGTTTCCCTATTCCTTAGCGTTTTCGAGGAGAGGTTTAATATTAGTATACGCAATATACAGATTAGTAACGCTAGGAGCAGGGGCTAGCTAACGCGCTATAGCGTATAGGCAAGCGTAGATTATATAGCCGCGTGCTCTATAGTATATATATAACCCGTTATTTTATTATTAGTCGATAATAAACGGAAGGACTTATTTAGCGTAAGGTTTAGTAAAGGCAGTAGGAGTAACCTTTTTGCTTTTAGTCGGATAAGTGCTATTTATTAGGATATTACTATTAGCGTCTAGGATAAGGGCTATAGTAGTAGGAGCGGGGCTACTACTTATAAGGGTAGGGGAGGAGGACTTGCGGGCAATATACAGGAAATAAAGAGTTTGCTTAAAAGACTAGGCAAGGCCCAAAGCTTAGTAATAAAGGCCGCGTAAGATTTAGGCATTTTAACTATAATAAAAAGGTCTTAATACATAGGAGAGAGAGAGTTTATAAGCTATATTAATTTAGCAAAGTCCGCCTACCTATAGGGGCTAGCGGCTATAAGTATAACCTCCTCGAATTCTAGGAGGAAGTTGCTAAAGCATTATCCGTCCTTATAGATAAGGGTCTGTATAAATACAACTACGCACGACACGAATTATCTACGCATCTTAACGCGTATCTGCCCCTAAAGGAAATAACTAGGGATAGGTACGTATAGACGAAGCATTTAATTATGCAATAGGGCTATATTTAGGCAGTGCTCGTAGCATAATCGGATCGAACTTAATCTAAGATTAGAAGCAGATCGCAGGGAGATTAGGAAGATAAAGCAGAAAAAGAGGATTAGGATTAGGGAAATATATATATAAACTCTGCCTTCTTCCCTTAAAGAAGAAAAAGAGAGATAGATATAAGCAGATATTAATAGATTAAGGACCCGAGCTAACTTAAGCAGAGTCCTCTCTTATATTATACTAATATATATTAATGCCCTACTTATACTAATTAGTATTACTATCGGCTATTAATACGAGTCCTATATCCGATAAAATGCAGATTAGCTAGGAAATAGATACCCGGACCTAAGCTAGGAAACGACTTATACCCTAGGAAGGAATAGACTCCTAGAGTTCGCGGTTTTAATCTCTTATAGTACTAGACGGTATAATAGCTGCTTAGAAGACTAAATCGACCTCGAATAATAATAGGATCCTTAGGAAGGAACGGACTCTTATAGCCTGCGGTTTTAATCTCTTAAGGACCCCGAATTATACCTAGAACGTTTAGAATAACTAAATCGACCTCGAATAACGATAAGATCCTTAGGAAGAAACGGACTCTTATAGCCTGCGGTTTTAATCTCTTAAGGACCTCGACTTATCCCTAGAACGTTTAGGATAATAATTAAAATACCTGGAGGGATTTATTTCTTTATCTAAGGAAACCTTCTTAATTATTCTTTTACTTTTGTTTTTTACTCTTTACGACTTTTAGAATACTTCTTTTTAATACTAACCCGAAATTAGATAGATATTGCCTCTATACTATACTTATTTTCTTTCTATTTTAAAGGGATTATATCTTTATATCCTAAATATTTTTATATAGATGCATAATTATACTATACTTATTACGTTTAGGAAGCAAGAATCTCTTTTATTAATTTAGCCTAGGCAAACTAGTAAATAAAAACTATCTGCCTAGCTAAATCTATCTAAAATTTTTATTGCGCCTAGCTTTGCTTAAAATTGTTTTTACCTAGCCTTGCTTGCTTAATTTTTTTGCCCCTAGCTAAATTTCCCTACTAATTTTGCCCCTAGTAGCCTAGCTAGTAAACTACGTTACGGGATTATTTTTTTATTCTAAACTCCTAGCAGGCTTATATAGCTATATAAGCTAAATTAGTATACTCCCCCTTCTAAAACTCGTCGAAAGGGTAGTTTATCTAGATAAACGCCGCTAGAGCCTATACGGCGCGCCTAGCTTTAGGTGCTAGCTTTATATCTAATATTAGCTAAGAATTATCTAGATATTAGAAGGGGATACTTATAATCTCGCACCTTAATCCCTACGACGAATAGCAGAAGCAACTCTTTACTATAGCCGAGTCCTATTCCTAATAGGCGTTAGTTATAGGCGGCTACTAAGCTAGACGGGAGATATACTAGTAATAAGGGACTATCCTCGTTACCTCCCTATATAGCCGACTACGACTTAGGGTCTATAGATTTTAATAAAACCCGCCTAGCGTCTTAGGAGTCTTTATTATTATTATTAGCGTTTTAGGCGTGCTTATAGCTAGAAAAAGGCGATAACTTAGTATTATTAGCAGTAGTATATATCTAGGAGCCCGAGGTATTAATAGCAAGCTGCTTAATAATAAGGCTAGGATACCTATATAAAATTAGTCTAATGCTCTTATAAAATATTGCGAAATTGCGAGTAAATTAACTAAAATTCTGCTTACTTTGCTATGTATACAGAGGAGAAACTAGAGCAATATTGCTATTATCGTTATTATTACTGCTAGCAGCTATTATCTCTCTAGTTAAAGTATCCTCGCCCGACCTACCCTCCCTACTCCCCTGCCTAGCCCTATGGCCCCTCTCCCTGCCCTTACCCCTACGCTTTTTAGCTAGCTTTAGTAGTATTTCTAGAATATTTTATTAGCTTTACGTAATAATTTTAGGAAAGTACTACTGCTATTTCTATTAGAGTTTAGTTATACTTACTTTTAATAGTAATAATAATGCTTTACTGCGTTATTAGGAGTATAAAAGGAAGAAGAAAAGAAGAAGTATAAGAGGAAGAGAGGGAATAAATTTATTTTGCAGGGTAAGTTACGTATACGCGTACGAAAAAGCGCGAAATACAGTAAGTACGCACTATAACCCTACTACCCTACGGAAGACTGTTTCCTTTACCCTCTTTCTTTTACTATATTCTTTTTTATATACTTATTTATTTATTTCCTATATTATTTCTTCCTTTCTATCTTTCCTATATACTATTTTCTTTATTACTTTTTTTTTCTTCTTATTTATTTCTTTTCCCTACGACGATTTAATAATAAAAAGAGGACTACTAGTATATAAATATAACTACGTATAATACGAATCGTCTACGTATCTTAACGCGTATCTGCCCCTAAAGGAAATAACTAGGGATAGGTACGCATAGATAAAGCATTTAATTATATAATAGGGCTATATTTAGGTAGTACTTATAGTATAATCGGATCGAACTTAGTCCGAGATTAGAAGCAGATTATAGGGAGATTAGGAAAATAAAGCAGAAAAAGAGGATTAGGATTAGGGAAATATATATATAAACTCTGCCTTCTTCCCTTAAGGAAGAAAGAGAGAGATAGATATAAGCAGATATTAATAGATTAAGGACCCGAGCTAACTTAAGCAGAGTCCTTTCTTGTATTATACTAATATATGTTAATGCCCTACCTACAGGGTCCGTAGCTAGTCCTAGGATTTTTATTATTCCTAAACTATACTAAAAGTGCAGTATAAGTAGTTAAAAAAATCCTATAGGCGCTGCTATTTATTAAAACCTCCTGCCTGCTAGAAAGTAGCAACGCGCCTTATTTTATCTTTAGGGAGGCAATTAAGAATATAAAGCTAGGACTAGTCTAAAGTACTAGCTTTATCCTAAGGCTTATTAATATTATACTAGTAGATTAACCGGCTTATAAAGAAGTAGAAAGACTTAGGTTTGCTATTCTATTTTAGCTAGGCGTCCTATTAGCGCGCAAGGGCTATAGCAATAAAGGAGGCATCTAGTATTAGTTAAGCAGGAGCTAAGGGGGAGTTAGCAAGAAAGCAGGCGGCCGGATTACCTAGCTAAAAGCGGCGAAGTTAATCGAGCTTAGCTAAATATAAGGCCTATATATACTTAAGGACCTATTAATAGGTAACCTGCTCCTAGGAAAGAGAGGCCTAGGTATTAGCTAACGCCTATTTAGTATAGGTAAGTTCCTGCTAAAAGTAAGGAATAAGGTCCGGATCTAAAGGGGTATTATCCGCTAGAGAGATACTAGCAAGCTATTCTTTTACGCTAGCTATATATAAGTCTTCTATAGACGTTATTACAGAGAGCGTTTAATACGATTATTTAATAAGTACTAATATAATAAGGGCGTAAAAATAGTAGGCACGTTAAAACGTAGCTAGGGGATAAGGAAAAAGAGGAGAAAAGGTATAAATAAAAAAGGCTATTAGAAGGAAGAAAAAGAAAAAAAAAGGAGAGAGAGAAAATACGTAATTATATTAAGGGGCTAGCTATAAGGAAGTATACTTAGGCTAGACTAAGTATATTTAATTACGCATGCCGCTCTAAAGAAAGCGGGCTACCTAGGGCTATATATATATATCTAGGTCCAATCTTAGGGAGCGGGCTATATACTTATAGCTGCGTATCTTAGGGGGTATACTGCGCGTAATAAGGGCGTAGCCGAGATAAAGGAACTATTATAAGATAAGTATATTACATAGGCAGGGGGCGGAGTCTATAGCTATACAGGCGCCTTTCCTAAAGTCAGGAGGTAAGTTTAGGTTATATAACTAGAACTATACTAAGGTCGAAGACCCTTATAGAAACCTAGCAGGCAGCGCTATTATAAATAACTAGATTGTCTGCGGAATAGATAATTAACTCGCGCTAGCTAGCGCGGACTAATATATTATAATGCATAAGCTATAAAGTGCTAAAAATAAATTCCTGTATTAGCCTAGGGATTAGGTATGCAATAATAGGTATAAGCTACCTATTAATATTAGCAATAAAACGCATAATATCCTAAATAATTAACGTTTCCTTAAAATAACTATCCTAATCTCGACTAACTAATATAGCCGTCCGGATTATATACAGCTAGGGAAGATATACTCTCTTAAGCTAGTAATAATATTAAACTAGCGATTTGCTTATAGTAGTATAGCAATTATAGCTATAGTCTGCCTGCATATTAATAAAAGTAGTAGAGTTTATAAGTATAGGAAAAAGAAAAGGCATAGTATTTATATCCCTTTTAATTTCCTTAAATTATATTACTAAACTACTATTAATATCCTTAACGCAACTACCTGCCCCTAGCAAGAGACTTATTATAGGGGCAGTATATTTCCCGCCTAGCTTAGAAAAGCAGCAGAAGCATCTACTATATCTATAAAACGCATACGCAATATAGATAGGCAATACGCTAGATAAAAGTTGCAGGATTTTAGGAAGTGCCCTAGGATATTATAATAAAGGCATACGCTATTAATACAGCGCTATTTAATTATATCTAAGCTAACCTATATTGCCTAGCAGCGGGTATTAGACTATTATAAGCAATAGGCAGTAGATTAAGAAGAAGTACCCGCGCTATAGATATTTATTATTAGGGTATTAGGATATAGGTGCGTCTAGCTAGCTAGAGGAGCCCCTTTTATATTAGAATAAGCCTTAAGGCGGAAGGCTTTAATATTAATAGCAATAGACCTAATACGCGTTACTGCCCTAGCATAGTTATTATAGGGAATATTGCGCCTAATATAGTATTAATATAACTTAGATAAGAGCAAGCAGTAGAGGCGTTAGACCTTAATAACCTTATTCTATAAGGCCTTACCTAATAGGGATAACTTAGCCTTAAAGCAGATAAGAAAATCTAAAAAGGACTTAGTAGGGCGCTATATAAGTTTTTCTAGCTCTGCTATAGCTATTTGCTAATAGTAGGGATCTGAGAAAATGCTATCGAGGTAGTTAAGGAAGTGCTCTATATTATACGCATATTCTTCCCCTTGCTTAAAAAAAGGGGCTACCTTAGCCTATACGAATAGCGTAAAATACTAGTATAAAAACACCTATTAATTATAGGCAGTGCTAATAAACTCCTAGTTAGCGACTAGCTTATATGCTATAAGGGAGCGCTAAGCTAGGAATAACGTCTTATTACTATTAAATAGCAATCTAGGCAGTAGCGGCTTGCGCTTAGGGCGGCTTAACTGCGCTATTGCCTATTGCTCTAACTATAGAATAGTATTATACTGCTATAAAACGATTTATTAGAGCTTAGCTACCTGCTAAGATAATTAAAAGTGCATATTAGGGTCCGCTATTATAAGTAGGGCATTAACATATGTTAGTATAATACAAGAGAGGACTCTGCTTAAGTTAGCTCGGGTCCTTAATCTATTAATATCTGCTTATATCTGTCTCTCCTTCTGTTAGAGAGGAAGACGAATTATATATATAATCTTAAAGGCATCTAGGTTAAACTAGAGGCAATACACAATTATCCTAAACTCCGTACAATCTGTATATATAGCCGCCCCCTTTCTCCTTTAGACTATTATCGCTACGATTTTAGCATAAACTTATTACGATATCGTATGCTTATTATACTAAGTTTAGGGGTAATCTACTTCCCCTTCTATACTGCCCCTATTATGCTCCTATCTCCTATCTAAAGGGGCATAATACTTATACGGAAAGGGGTAATATGCACTATAATAGGGATAATATAAAATATCTAGCAGAAAGGGGTTTAAGTGCATTATAACTATAACTATCGCCGAGTTAGTAGTAAGAAAGGGGCTTATGCGGAAACAGGTTATTCTGCATTCTGTAGTTATATCCCTAATTCTAATAAATATATACTAGCAGTTCTTTCTTTATCGAATCGAATTTCGTTTAGATTCGATCCGATATTATGCTAGTTTATCTCCTTCCTTATTACGAATCCCTCTAGCGAGATAGTAGCCTTATTTATATCGATAAGACGTTCTAACGTCTTATTTAGGGTTGCTTTTATTATAATATTAGCAGGATTATCCTTTCCCGCAATCTATTAGATTTTATTAATTTCTCGCCCCTTATATAACTCTTAGATAGATATAATATCGATTATAAGTCGTTTTTCTTTTGTTATTCTAAGCTTAATAAAGTACTCGTAGAGCGAGAAAGAATCCGTATATAATACGATAGGAACTCGGGCTAATCCTAGCTCGGCTATAATGCGATTTAGAGTTATTGCTAGGGAGATTCTAATATCGAATCCTAATAATATGCTATATATTTCTAAGGCGAGGATACTCCGGGTAATCCTCTTATATTTCGTAGAGATTTAATAGACGACGTTTCCTTTTATAACGAACTTATTTGCTATCCTATTTTCGTTACCTAGGATAATAATATATCTAATTTGCAAGGATAAGTCGTTATTATTTATAAGTAATCTATCTATAAAAATAAATAATTTAAGTGCTAAAAGGTTAAGTAGGATATATATTAATCTACGCTGCTAATTATCCTTCTGCTATTATAACCGCTTATTAATCCTCCGGCAGTCTTCCTAAGTAGGTTAGTATTGCTAGGCGGCAATAGATAGGTCGAACGTAGCCTCTAGTTAGCAAACGGACGCAATATAGCCTCCTCGCGCACGTTATTCGAGGTAGCTTTAAGCAAAATTAAGCCGGGAATAATTAATAACTTTAATCTTAGTAGCCTAGCCTTTTTATCGAATCGCTAGCGAATTCGATATAAGATATAGCCGGGAACTATTAAAATCCGTTACGCTGCTAGGGGTTAAGTTTACCTAGGGTTTAGAATAAAGTCGGGCGGAATTTAGCTCGGCCTCTTTACGCTTATAGAAAGAATTAGTGCTAAGAATAATTATATTATTAGTCTATATCCTAACGAGACTAAAATAAGTATGGCTAGAATATAAAAGGAGAAGGCAGTTATCGAATATAGAGGGTTGTATATAAAGTCGTTATATATAGTATTCGAAATAGGTCAGAAACTAGTAGATACTAGACTTAGCAATACTATATAATAGCTTAATAACTCGGATAATCGTCTAAAGTAAGTACTTATCCTAGAGCTCTTTCGGAAGGCTTATAAGAATTATTTATTCGAGTATTAATTAGGATTGCAGATAAGCCTAGGTAATATCGCAAAAGCATAACTTTATCCCCTAAGCAATATATATAGGAGCTAGAGCTAAAAGCAATTATTAGCTAACCCTTTAGATTATAGGAGACTAGGTTAGGATCTCCTTCTTTCTATTATTATTATATCCCGTAATAATTAGTCGTAATTTTTTGTATAGGTAATTAGTTATTTTATCCTTAACTTCGCGTATAAGTCGAGCATAAAAAATCCGAACTCCTTTATGCTAGGCGGGATCGAATTATTCGAAAGAGAAAACACCTCGGCCTATAAGGTCTATAATCTCCTTTTAGTCTAATGCTTTAAACAGGGGTCTAGGGGTTATAATCCTGCCTTTAGCGCGAAAACAAAGAGAGAGCGCAAAGTCGTCCTGTTCTTTCTTAGATATAAATTAGGTTAAGGCCTTTAGTAACCGTAGCAGGTAAACCTCTAAACGCTATAAGAACCGGGTCTGTTTTCGGGCAGGTTTTAGGTCGTTTTTATCCTATTCCTAGGCAGCCTTTAGTTAGGGATTATCTAAAAAATAAGGCTGTATATATATTAACCGAAATACCTAGAGACTAGTCGGGGACTAAATCGTAACGTTATAGCTATCGATAGCCTCGAGGGTAAAAGGACTAGTCTAGCCGTCCTTTTCTCTCTAAACCTTAACCTAGCTTTATAATAGGAGTTAAAAGAGCATTATTATATTAAGGCTATTTCTAGTAGATAGCGCCTCTTTTAGTTATCGAGATACTATAATTTCTTAAAGACTCGTTATTTATAAGTAGGGCATTAACATATATTAGTATAATACAAGAGAGGACTCTGCTTAAGTTAGCTCGGGTCCTTAATCTATTAATATCTGCTTATATCTATCTCTTCCTTCTTCTATAAGGGAAGAAGGCAGAGTTTATATATATATTTCCCTAATCCTAATCCTCTTTTTCTGCTTTATCTTCCTAATCTCCCTATAATCCGCTTCTAATCTTAGACTAAGTTCGATCCGATTATACTTCGAGCACTGCCTAAATACAGCCCTATTGCATAATTAAATGCTTTATCTATGCGTACCTATCCCTAGTTATTTCCTTTAGGGGCAGATACGCGTTAAGACGCATAGACGATTCGTATTATGCGTAGTTATATTTATATACTAGCAGTCCTCTTTTTATTATCGAATTATTATAGGGGAAAGAAATAAATAAAAAGAAGAAAGGTAATAAAGAAAATAGTATATAGGAAAGGCAGAAAGGAAGAAATAATATAGGAAATAAATAAACGAGTATATAAAGAAGAATATAGTAAAAGAAGAAGGGTAAAGGAAATAGTCTTCTATAGGGTAGTAGGGTTATAGTGCGTACTTACTGTATTTCGCGTTTTTTTTTCGTACGCGTATACGTAACTTACCCCGCAAAATAAATTTATTCCCTCTCTTCCTCTTATATTTCTTTTTTTCTTCTTCTTTCTATGCTCCTAACAATATCGCATAGCATTATTATTACTATCGATAATAAGTGCAACTAAACTCTAATAGAAATAGCAGTAATACTTTCCGAAATCGTTATATAAGGCTAATAAAATATTCTAGAAATGCTACTAAAGCTAGCTAAAAAGCGTAGGGGTAGGGGCAGGGGGAGGGGCTATAAGGCCAGGCAGGGGAGTAGGGAGGGTAGGTTAGGCGAGGATACTTTAACTAGAGAGATAATAGCTATAAGCAGTAATAATAATAATAATAGCAATATTGCTCTAGTTCCTCCTCTGCGTACGCAGTAAAGTAAGTAGAATTTTAGTCGATTTACTCGCGATTTTGCGATATTTTATAAGAGTATTAGACTAATTTTATATAGGTATCCTAGCCTTATTATTAAGCAGCTTGCTATCGATACCTCGGGCTCTTAGACGCATACTACTACTAATAATACTAAGTTATCGCCTTTTCCTAGCCGTAACTATGCCTAAGACGCTAATAATAATAATAAAGACTCCTAAGACGCTAGGCAGGTCTTATTAAAATCCCTAAACCCTAAATCGCAGTTAGCCGCATAGGGAGGTAACGAGGATAGTCCCTTATTACTAGTATATCTCCCGTCTAGCTTAGTAGCTGCCTATAACTAACGCCTATTAGGAATAGGACTCGGCTATAGTAAAGAGTTGCTTCTGCTGCTTATTATAGGGGTTAAGGTGCAAGATTATAAGTATCCCTTTCTAATATCGAGATAATTCTTAGCTAATATTAGATGCAAAGTTAGTACCTAAAGCTAGGCGCGCTATACAGGCTTTAGCGGCATTTATCTAGATAAACTACCCTCTCGACGAGTTTTAGAAAGAGGAGTATACTAATTTAGCTCGCGCAGCTATATAAGCCTGCTAGGAGTTTAGAACGAAAAAATAATCCTATAACGTAGTTTGCTAGCTAGGCTCCTAGGGGCAAAATTAGCAGGGAAATTTAGCTAGGGGCAAAAAAAAAAATTAAGCAAGCAAAGCTAGGCAAAAATAATTTTAAGTATAGCTAGGCATAATAAAAATTTTAGATAGATTCGGCTAGGCAAATAATTTTTATTTGCTAGTTTGCCTAGGCTAAATTAATAAAAGAGATTCTTGCTTCCTAAACGTAATAAGTATATTATAATTATGCATCTATATAAAAATATTTAGGATATAAAGATATAGTCCCTTCGAAATAGAAAGAAAATAAGTATAGTATAGAGGCAATATCTATCTAATTTCGGGTTAGTATTAAAAAGAAGTATTCTAAAAGTCGTAAAGAGTAAAAAACAAAAGTAAAAGAATAATCGAGAAGGTTTCCCTAGATTAAGAAATAAATCCCTCCGGGTATCTCGATTATTATCCTAAATATTCTAGGGATAAGTCGAGGTCCTTAAGAGATTAAAACCGCAGGCTATAAGAGTCCGTTCCTTCCTAAGGATTTTATCGTTATTCGAGGTCGATTTAGTCGTTCCTAAACGTTCTAGGTATAAGTCGGGGTCCTTAAGAGATTAAAACCGCGGGCTATAAGAGTCCGTTCCTTCCTAAGGATCCTATTATTATTCGAGGTCGATTTAGTCTTCCGAGCAGCTATTATACTATCTAGTACTATAAGAGATTAAAACCGCGAACTCTAGGAGTCTATTCCTTCCTAGGGTAAAAGTCGTTTCCTAGCTTAGGTTTAGGCATCTATATCCTAGCTAATCTGCATTTTATTAGATATAGGACTTATATTAATAGCTAATAGTAATACTAATTAGTATAGGTAGGGTATTAATATATATTAGTATAATATAAGAGAGGACTCTGCTTAAGTTAGCTTAGGTCCTTAATTTATTAATATCTGCTTATATCTATCTCTTCCTTCTTCTATAAGGGAAGAAGGCAGAGTTTATATATATATTTCCCTAATCCTAATCCTCTTCTTCTATTTTATCTTCCTAATCTCCTTATAATCCGCTTCTAATCTCGGACTAAGTTTAATCCGATTATACTTCGAGCACTGCCTAAATATAGCCCCGTTGCATAATTAAATACTTCGTCTATGCGTACCTATCCCTAGTTATTTCCTTTAGGGGCAAATACGCGTTAAGACGCGTAGACGATTCGTATTATGCGTAGTTGTATTTATATATTATTGCTTTCTAAACGGCTTTAGCCCGTTCTCGAGTAGTTTTCGATAGTAGAGAATCCTAAGTAATCCTTAGATATACACTAAAAACAAGCAGAGTTAGAACTAATCTATCTAGGCTAGCAGTATTATTTATAGCCTTAACTGCTATCTAGAGAATTAAATCTCGTCCTATTATTATTCCGATTTTAGTACTAAGGATCTTATATGCCTAGCGGAGGGGGGCATAGTATCTTTTAACCTTCCCTACGGACTAATACGCTTCTACTAGTACTTGCTAGCAGGTAATTCCTATTTATCTAGATTTATTCTAGAATTCCTTAGATAAAAAATTCGTGCCTGTATTATATCTAAGCGAATCTAGGGGTCCTAAGTACGTATCGATCTATATTATCCTTAACGCTTCCTAGGTATCCTTTATAGATATCGAACGCAGGAATCGGGCGGCCTAAAAAGATATTATAGCGTCGATAACGTAAAGAACTAGTTTTCTACTTAGGTATATAATATCTATAATAATCTCGAAATTAAACTCTTTATTATTATAAAGCGTAAACTTAAATCGGCTAGGTGCCTTGCTATTTAACTAATAATATTAGCAGAACTTCGAGATGCTTTCGAGAGTAGTTATTAGTATTTTATATCCGGCTCTAGATAGAAGTTAGTATAAACGTCGTGCTATAGGGTGTCTAAATTGTTAGTAAATCGTCCTAATTTCGGACTTAGTTAGGAACGAAATCGCGGCGTCTTTAGGTTAAAGGAAGAACTAAGGGTGCCCCTATTTGCGGATAACTAGCAGCACTTTATCCTAGCTAATAAGCTTATTTATTATATTCTAGAAGAAAATCTTTAAACGATTTATATCTGCTAAAAAAAGAAGAAAAGGGGTAGGCGAAGTAAGAACGTAAAAGGTAATATTTCCGAATAGAGTTTTAATAGTTATATTACTAAGTATAAGTATGCTTTATCCTTCGCCGAATTTAATAGAATTAGTGCTAGCAGATGCTTTATTAACTATAAGATACGGTATTATTTTCTATAGGGCTTTAACCTAATTTCGTCTAGTAGTCGAAATCTATATAGTACTAGTATTAATTATAATTCCCTAAAAAGACTATTAGGAATATTAATCTTCGAGAAGAAATTGCAAAGCTAGTACGGGTTCTGTTACGTCTAATTTCGGGTCGCAACTAGTAAGAAAGTGCATAAATACTAACGTAGAAAGAAACTAAGAGGCTTCCTATTGCCTTAAGATATCCTTAGGGTTATCGTTAATCGCGTGCTATTCTTCGTTATATAGCTATAGGTAGGGCATTAATATATATTAGTATAATATAAGAGAGGACTCTGCTTAAGTTAGCTCGGGTCCTTAATCTATTAATATCTGCTTATATCTATCTCTCTTCCTTCTTCTATAAGGGAAGAAGGCAGAGTTTATATATATATTTCCCTAATCCTAATCCTCTTCTTCTGCTTTATCTTCCTAATCTCCCTATAATCCGCTTCTAATCTTAGACTAAGTTCGATCTAATTATACTACGAGTACTGCCTAAATATAGCCCTATTATATAATTAAATGCTTTATCTATGCGTACTTATCCCTAGTTATTTCCTTTAGGGGCAGATACGCGTTAAGACGCGTAGACGTTTTGTATTATGCATAATTATATTTATATACTAGTAGTCCTCTTTTTATTTATTAAATTATTATAGGGAAAAGAAATAAATAAGAAGAAGAAAGGTAATAAAAAAA
>LKCN02000004.1:2289470-2328396 GCA_001633055.2 Ophiocordyceps polyrhachis-furcata BCC 54312 | reverse complement strand
TCTCTCTTCCTTCTTCTATAAGGGAAGAAGGCAGAGTTTATATATATATTTCCCTAATCCTAATCCTCTTCTTCTGCTTTATCTTCCTAATCTCCCTATAATCCGCTTCTAATCTTAGACTAAGTTCGATCTAATTATACTACGAGTACTGCCTAAATATAGCCCTATTATATAATTAAATGCTTTATCTATGCGTACTTATCCCTAGTTATTTCCTTTAGGGGCAGATACGCGTTAAGACGCGTAGACGTTTTGTATTATGCATAATTATATTTATATACTAGTAGTCCTCTTTTTATTTATTAAATTATTATAGGGAAAAGAAATAAATAAGAAGAAGAAAGGTAATAAAAAAAACAGTATATAGGAAAGGCAGAAAGGAAGAAATAATATAGGAAATAAAATAAATAAGTATATAAAAAAGAGTATAGTAAAAGAAAGAAGGTAAAGGGAATAGTCTTTTAGAGGGTAGTAGGGTTATAGTGCATACTTACTATATTTCGCGTTTTTTATACGCGTATATATAACTTACCCCGCAAAATAAATTTATTTCCTCTTTTCCTCTTATACTTCTTCTTTTCTTCTTCCTTCTATACTCTCGATAATATTGCATAGTATTATTATTACTATCGATAGTAAGTATAACTAAACTCTAATAGAAATAGCAGCAATACTTTCCAAAATCGTTATGCAAGGCTAATAAAATATTCTAGAAATGCTACTAAAGCTAGCTAAAAAGCGTAGGGGTAGGGGCAGGGGGAGGGGCTATAGGGCCAGGCGGGGGAGTAGGAAGGGTAGGCCTTTAGGCGAGGATACCTTAAGAGAGATAATAGCTATAAGCAGTAATAATAATAATAATAGCAATATTACTCTAGTTCCTCCTCTGCGTACGCAGTAAAGTAAGCAGAATTTTAGTCGATTTACTCGCAATTTCGCGATATTTTATAAGAGTATTAGACTAATTTTATATAAGTATCCTAGCCTTATTATTAAGCAGCTTGCCGTTAATACCTCGGGCTCCTAGATATATACTACTGCTAATAATACTAAGTTATCGCCTTTTCCTAGCCGTAACTACGCCTAAGACGCTAATAATAATAATAAAGACTCCTAAAACGCTAGGCAGGTCTTATTAAAATCCCTAGACCCTAAGTCGCGGTTAGCTGCGTAGGGAGGTAATAAGGATAGTCCCCTATTACTAGTATATCTCCCGTTTAGCTTAGTAGCCGCCTACGACTAACGCCTATTAGGAATAGGACTCGGCTATAATAAAGAGTTTCTTCTACTGCTTATCGCAGGGGTTAAGGTACGAGATTATAAGTATCCCCTTCTAATATTAAGATAATTCTTAGCTAATATTAGATATAAAGTTAGTACTTAAAGCTAGGCGCGCTATATAGGCTCTAGCGGCGTTTATCTAGATAAACTACCCTCTCGACGAGTTTTAGAAGGGGGAGTATACTAATTTAGCTCGCATAGCTATATAAGCCTGGCGGGAGTTTAGGATAAAAAAATAATCCTATAACGTAGTTTGCTAGCTAGGCTCCTAGGGCAAAATTAGTAGGGAAATTTAGCTAGGGGTAAAAAAAAATTAAGCAAGCAAGGCTAGGCAAAAATACTTTTAAGTATAGCTAGGCGCAATAAAAATTTTAGATAGATTCGGCTAGGCAGATAATTTTTATTTGCTAGTTTGCCTAGGCTAAATTAATAAAAGAGATTCTTGCTTCCTAAACGTAATAAGTATAGTATAATTATATATCCGTATAAAAATATTTAGGATATAAAGACGTAATCCTTTTAAAATAGAAAGAAAATAAGTATAGTATAGAGGCGATATCTATCCGATTTCGGGTCGGTATTAAAAAGAGGTATTCTAAAAGTCGTAAAGAGTAAAAAACGAAAATAAAAAAATAATCGAGAAGGTTTCCCTAGATAAAGAAATAAATCCCTCCGGGTATCTCGATTATTATCCTAAACGTTCTAAGGATAAGTCGAGGTCCTTAAAAGATTAAAACTATAGGCTATAAGAGTCCGTTCCTTCCTAAGGATCTTATTATTATTTAAGGTTAATTTAGTCGTCCTAAATATTCTAGGTATAATTTAGGGTCCTTAAGAGATTAAAACCGCGGGCTATAAGAGTCTATTCCTTCCTAAGGATCCTATTATTATTCGAGGTCGATTTAGTCTTCCGAGCAGCTATTATACTATCTAGTACCGTAAGAGATTAAAACTGCGAACTCTAGGAGTCCGTTCCTTCCTAGGGTAAAGGTCGTTTCCTAGCTTAGGTCTAGGCATCTATTCCTAGCTAATCTGCATTTTATCGGATATAGGACTCGTATTAATAGCTAATAGTAATACTAATTAGTATAGGTAGGGCATTAATATATATTAGTATAATATAAGAGAGGACTCTACTTAAGTTAGCTCGGGTCCTTAATCTATTAATATCTGCTTATATCTATCTCTCTTCCTTCTTCTATAAGGGAAAAAGGCAGAGTTTATATATATATTTCCCTAATCCTAATCCTCTTCTTCTGCTTTATCTTCCTAATCTCCCTATAATCCGCTTCTAATCTCGGACTAAGTTTAATCCGATTATACTACGAGCACTGCCTAAATATAGCCCTATTGCATAATTAAATGCTTTATCTATGCGTACCTATCCCTAGTTATTTCCTTTAGGGGCAGACACGCGTTAAGACGCGTAGACGATTCGTATTATGCGTAATTATATTTATATAATAGCTTAAGTCCTTCGAATACTATAATATAAGCCGTAAAGTCCTAAAGGCCGTTATCTAAAAATTCGCAGTATGCTATATACGAGGTCTTTGCCTGCTTTTATTCTTTAGGCGGGTATTTAGTCGACTAGCAACTAACCTTGCTATATATAAAATACTTTCGAGTCTAGTTCTTATTTAGTCTAAAATCGGATTAGACTTAGGTTATTCTCGAACTATTTTCTAACCGATTTTATATATTATTCTAATATCTATAGTCTAGATTATAAATTACGCTCTATTATAATATCTATTTGGCTTTATTCTTTACGATCGATATTTCTAGTGCGGATTATAAATCTGCTCGTAAGTTCTTAATATCTTTAGCTAGTTAGAATAACGCAAACTTAAGCTCTAGTACTCCTTAGCATATATTAATAATTATTATACGTAAAGGAGTATCTCCTTTATATCCCTTTCCAAGGGCTTATTAATATAACTCTAGTTTATCGAATAGTTTCTAGAGGACTTTATATAGGGAGAGTTCCGAATTCGTCCTATAAACGGATTAAAATATAGTCGATATCTAGTCGGTAAAATAGTACGCGTAATTAATATCTAACTCGAAGTAATTCTTAAGTTAGTTATATTACGTTATAAAGGTATTATACTATTTAATATAATCTATAAAGTACTACTATGCTCGGCTAGTCTAAATATAAGGGAAAATTAAATAGAAGTATTTAGGGGCAATCTTTAATAAAAAACAAATATTAAAAAACAAATAGATAATATTATTAAGTAAATTATATAGTTTTCCTATAAAGTTCTTTATTTTATCCTAGACTTTAGTAAATTTAGTCGTAATATTATTATTGATAGGCAAATTAGGAGTCGATTTCGGGGGTAACTTAATATAAAATTTAAAAGGGATCGATTTAGACTTTTCCTAAAGTTAGATCGAACTTAAAGCAATTTCTTATAGAGTTCTTATATTATTCTAGTTAGGTTCCGGAAAGGCGGCGTCTTATATAAGTAGGTTTTAGAATCGATATAACATTAGGTATTAAGTTCGTCCTTAGGGAATATCCTTATCTATTATAAGTTCTATAGATTAAGTTATTTAGGGGTTCGTTTAGGGAATAAGTAAAGGTTCTCTTAGACGCAGTAGTAAAGGGTTCCGAATTAATAGTATTCGCCCTCTAGTTAGCAATAGGGATAGATTCGAATTCGGTAAGTTCCTAGTTAGGGGTTATTATATCCCCTATAGAAGGGCATAGTAAGGCAATTAGGTACTTTTTTCGAATTGCGCCTATTAATATATTAAAAGCAGCTATTGCTCGAGTTATTCCTAGTTTAGGATCTATACGAAAAGGGGTCTTATTCTTGCGTTCCTAGGTCCTAGAAAGAATCCTCTGCTTCTAAGGAAACTTTTTAGCAATTTTATTACTCTAGGATCCGCTAATTCCTAGATATTTTTATTCTAGCCTTTAAAGGCATCCTAAAAATCCTTAAGGAGAAAAGTGCTAGAGCTTCTAGATAATTTTACAAAATGCAAGATCTAGAGTTCGATATTAGTCGGATTTTAATATAAATTCGGGACGGGTTTATCCTAGTTTTCGATTCGTTTAATTAAGGCATCTTTTATCTTTCTTGCGAGATCCTAGAGGTTAATCTATGCAATCTTCTAAGCGAACTCGTTATTCTAGGGTTATTATCGATTACCTTCTATAGTAATTTCTGCTAATATTCTAGTTATTATTAACGAGAATTCGTATTAATTTTACGGGTATTATTATCTAGTATTAAGATAGGTTTCTAAGGGATTAAAACCGCAGGCTATAAGAGTCCGTTCCTCCTTAGTCTCGATATTGCTCCTCTAAATAGTCGATATAGCCGCAAGTTCCTAGATAGTTAAAACCGCGTACTCTAGGAGTCTATTCGTATCTAAAAGGTCTATTAGCTTTCTCGGCTTAGAAACAGGCAACCTAGTCTAGCTAATCTATATATTATTAGACGTAAGACTTATATTAATAGCTAATAGTAATACTAATTAGTATAAGTAGGGCATTAATATATATTAGTATAATATAAGAGAGGACTCTGCTTAAGTTAGCTCGGGTCCTTAATCTATTAATATCTGCTTATATCTATCTCTCCTTTTATTAGAGAGGAAGACAAATTATATATATAATCTTAAAGGCATCTAGGTTAAACTAGAGGCAATATATAATTATCCTAAACTCTATATAATCTATATATATAGCCGCCCCCTTTCTCCTTTAGACTATTATTGCTATAATCTTAGCATAAACTTATTACGATATTATATACTTATCGTGCTAAGTTTAGGGGTAATCTACTTCCCCTTTTATACTGCCCCTATTATACTCCTATCTCCTATCTAAAGGGGCACGATACTTATGCAGAAAGGGGTAATATGTACTATAACGGGGATAATATAAAATATCTAGCAGAAAGGGGTTTAAGTATATCGTAACTATAACTATTGCCGAGTTAGTAGTAAGAAAGGGGCTTATGCGGAAACAGGTTATTCCGCATTCTATAGTTGCGTCCCTGATTCTAACGAATACACAGCTATAGTAGAAAAAGAAAGCAAAAAGGGAATTAATCTTTATTATTTATAAGGGTCTAGCCTAGTACTGCTGCAAAATAGCGACCTAAATAGTAATAATAAGGATAAAGAAAAAAAAAGAAAAAAATATAATATATAGTAGGGAGGTAGGGCTATATGCGCGCGGCCTAGGCGCGTGGATAAGTTATCCTCGCGTAGTATAATATAAGATCTAGGCAAAGCCCGGATCCTTTACACTATTACCCTTTTTGCTAAAATAAATACCTTACTAGGCAGGGTAATAAAGCAGCTTAATAATATTATTTCCCTCCTTAAAGCATAGTTTAATAAAGTATAGTATAATATTAAGCCTATTATAAAGCCTATAGTAGTTATTAAAAGAAAAACGCCTAGCTTTAAAAAGGCAAGTATAGTTAGGTTATTTTAGGTTAAAGGAAGCTAATAAGCCTATGCCTCTAGTTAATAAAAAAAGCAAGGAGCAGGCTAAGCAGGTATAGCCTGCTATAAGAAGACGCGCTACTACTACTATAATAACGCAGACCCTACTTAAGCAGGCTAAAATTATCTCCTAGCTTAATACTAGGGCAAGATTAATAAATATTAATAAAGAGTATAAAACTAAGCCTAAGCCTAACCTTATTAATATTATAACCTTATATAAGTTAGTTATATACCCTAGAGAGATACTAGCTAAGTCTTTTTAAGTAGTTATAGTGCTTATCTTAATTATAGCTAAGGGAAAGTCTATTTTTAAGGAGTAGTTTAATATTAGCAAGAATATAGCTCTGCTTAACTTAGTTATACGTAGATTAAAGGGCAAGGAGGCTAGCAGTTACTTAGCTAGGCGTTAGATAGCTAAAGGTTATAAGCTAGGCAAAGAGCTTCTTATTAAAGTATAGCAGATAATAGCTAGGCTAGTATTACTATAAATGCTAGTGCCTAGTTAAGTAGTACTACTGCCTGCTAATACTTTCTTATAATGCTTATAAGCTAGGTTTTACTTTTAGCTAGAAGTTATTTAGGGTTATATAAGCGAGTCTATCTTATTATACTACTATTAGAGTCGGATTTAGATAATAAACTAAACTAGATCTAAGCAAGAGAGGAGTAAGGGGGGGAGGAGATATATAAAAAAGGGGTAGTAGTATAAGGGATATATTAGAATAATTTAGTCGCGTCTAGGTTAGTAAATTAAAGCAGTTAAATAAAAATACTATTATAAGTTAATTAGGCCCTTAGTCTTAGGGAGTAGTATAGGCTAGGATAATCCTAGTAGAGTTTATTAGCAAGATTAAACTAATAGAGGTTGCTATATTAAAGTATTTATTTAGCAAAAGTAGTAGTAGAATCGTAGTAATATAGTTTAGTACGCAATTCCTTATTATCTTAGATATATTATAGCAGTAAATTATAAGCAGTAGTATATAACCTATATTTTAATATAATATAGTATATTATTTTAGACTTACTACTATAGGGGTATAAGGGATTAATAATATCTAGTATTTTATATTAAAAGAGGAAAGCCTAGAGGCTAATTTTTCCTATGCAAAGCTATATAATTATAGTGCTAATATGCTTAGGGATATTATAATACTAGTTAAAAGCTATAGGTTAGTTAAGATATAATAGAATACTAGATAGGTATTAGCTTTGCTAATATCTATAGTTAGAATAGGATAATTCTATCGCCTCCTACTAGCGTATTTACGTATTAACTGCTAAGCAGCTTATTATTTTAAATACAAAATATCTATACTTCCTATCTATGCTTATAGCTATATAAAGTATTCCTAGAAAAGGGGTTAATTACGCTTATAGCAAAAAGGTTTATACTAGTAGTATAAGAGCAAGTAGCGTAAAACTAATTTAGAGGCAGTTTATATCTTATTAAGTATACTAATGCGTTTAAGTCTATAAAGGGTATTAAGCTTCCTCTAAATTAGGTATAGATCTATTAGTAGTATTTATATCTTAGTCTTAAAATAGTAGATAAGTATAGCTTTATACGCGCTAGAGATTATATAGAAGCAGGATAACTATTTTATAGCAAGGGCTTTTGCAACTCTGCCTAGGTTTTTATCTTAGCTAGTAATATAGTAGAACGCAACTACTATATAGCTAACTAGGGACTAGATTACTTTAGTATAAGACTTCCTAAGCTTAGTTAAAAAAGTAACCCTAGGTAAAAGCAGTTAATAAAAAAAGAGCAAGGTTTTAATACTTAAGTTTATTCTATATAGCTTTTATATATATTCGTTAGTATTAGGGAGGCAATTATAGAATGCGGAATAACCTATTTCCGTATAAGCCCCTTTTCTATAATAAACTTAGCGATTATCCTAGTTATAATATATATAAACCCCTTTCTACTAGATATTTAGTATTATCCCTATTATAGTATATATTACCCTTTTCTATATAAGTATTATGCCCCTTTAGATAGGAGATAGGAGTATAATAGGGGCAGTATAGAAAAAGGAATAGATTACCCCTAATCTTAGTATAATAAGTATATAATATTATAATAAGTTTATACTAAGATTATAGCAATAATAGTTTAAAGGAGAAAGGAGGCGGCTATATATTTAGATTATATAAAGTTTAGCATAATTATATATTATCTCTAGTTTAACTTAAATGCTTTTAAAATTATATATATATTTTATCTTTTTTTTAATAGAGGAAAAGAAAGAGATAAATATAAGCAGATATTATTATTATTATTAATTATACGCTAGGGGCTGTAAAAGGCATCTAGAACCTCTATATAAGTCGAGTAGGAAAAACCCTAAAAGGGGAAAACCCCCTAGCAAACAGAGTAAAAAGGGAGGCCTCGCGACCCTAAGGGTCGCGAGGCGGGGAACGCAGTAGTATAGTAAGGTATAAGGCAGCTGCCCGCTAGGGTAGTCTCGGTAAAATAAAGGAGATAAGGGGAGATAAGGAAGGGAGGTAATAACTTAGCGCAGAAAGTAGGGAAGGGGGAGGGGAGGGCGGTAAGGGCAGAGGGGGCAGTAGAATTAGAATAATAGTAAATCCGCTCTAAGGGGGGTATATAAACCTCTCCTTCCTCCTTTTCTTTTTCTCCTTCCTTCTTCCTTCTTTATTATCTTAAGAAGTAAAGGCCCTTTAACTTAAGAGGTTAGCCTGCTATTAGGTCGACTAATATAATTATATAAGGCAGTATACTAATATATAACCTAGTAGGTAACTAAGTAATTATAAGATAATAATAATAATAGTAACTTAGCAAGAAAAATAGTAGCCCTATCCCTTGCTATAATCTTAATACGACTAATACTAGTAGCAGTTAAGCCTAATAGACTATAGGCAGTACCCTATAAGGTATATATTAATAGGCTTATCGAGAAAGGGCAGGTTTGCTAGGATTAAACTAATAAGTATATTTAAGGGTTATATAGTAGGAGCGAAAATTAACTAGTAGCAGGTACTTGCTTAGCTAGTTATTATTATTACGCAACTTTATAATAAAAATACTAGATAGTAAGTTAGGAGTAGGAAGCTTATAGAAAGGGAGAGATGCTAATAGTATTAGGTTATAGACTTTATTATTATAAAAAAAGGGCAAGCAGCTATTAAATTTATTATTAAAGGAAGAACTACTAATATAGTAGAAGTAAGTATACCCTAGGGTCCCGAGCTAGGAAAGTAGGAGTTCGATCTAATAGTAATAGTAGCGTTAACTTAGTTAGGAGCTATAGGAGGCGTAGAACTAGTACTAGAGTAGGGAGTCTAGGGGTTTTATAGCGCAAGCTGCGGTTCCCCTAGTCGTACTCCCCTTAGTCCTAGTTACGCCTGCCCTAGCCCTAGCTGCGCCTATAGTAGTCCTGCCTGCACTAATAGTAATAAAAAACCTGCTAATAATAATAATAATAATTACGAGTCTAGTCTAGGTACTAGAGGGCCTTATAAAGGCTATAGGCTAGGAGATCCTTAGCAAGCTAAAAGAGGTACGCTAATACTAGGAGTTAATTTTCCGTATCTAAGAGAAATAGTTAGCATACTAGGGGAGTATTAATACGCATTATATATATAATAGTTAGCGCCTTAGTAGGATCCTTAGTAATCTTCTTAGTATTAACCCGAATAAGCAGATATATATCCCTAGGGCCTAGGGGGCAGAGGACCTCCCCCTAAATATAAATAGACTAATCTAGCCCTATATTACTAACCCTAATATTAGGGGCGCGCTAATAGTATATATGCCTAAAGCTGCCCTAACGCTGCTAAAAGTAGAAGGGGGGCTAGGGGCTAATAGTAATAGCAATAGCAATATTATAAAAGTGCTAGCTAAGAGATAGAGGCTAGAAGTAGTAGTAGAGGAGGAGAGGGTATAGTAGAGAAGGGGGTAGTTATGTGTTCGTTAGAACTAGGGACGCAACTATAGAAGGCGGAATAACCTGTTTCCGCATAAGCCCCTTTCTTATAACTAACTCGGCGATAGTTATAGTTATAATACACGCAAACCCCTTTCTACTAGACGTTTAACGTTATCCCTATTATAGTGCATATTACCCCTTTCCGCATAAGTATTATGCCCTTTTAGATAGGAGATAGGAGCATAATAAGGGCAGTATAGAAAGGGAAGTAGATTACCCCTAAACTTAGCATAATAAGTATATAATATTATAATAAGTTTATACTAAGATTATAGCAATAACGGTTTAAAGGAGAAAAGGGGCGGCTATATATTTAGATTATACGGAGTTTAGGATAATTATATATTGCCTCTAGTTTAACCTAGATGCCTTTAAGATTATATATATATTTTATCTTCCTTTCTAATAGAGGAAGGAAGAGAGATAGATATAAGCAGATATTAATAGATTAAGGACCTAAGCTAACTTAAGCAGAGTCCTTTCTTATATTATACTAATATATATTAATACCCTACCTATTTTAGCGAGGGGAGGAAGGCACCTATAGCACGCGCAGCCGACTCTAAGGGGCGTAACTCCCTTAGTAATACTTGTATTAGCGGTTAGAACACGTAGGGGATCTCTGTACACTAGTGTGCACAGATATCGTAAATAGGAAAGACTCTAAAAACAATAAGGTCTAAAAAGTAGGTAAGGGAGAACAAAATAATATAACAAAGTATAAAAAGCATTTAATTAAAAGGTTTAAAAGGTGCAATATATCTTAAAATGTTTATAAGGGTTAAAGGTTTAATAATTTATTAAAGATAATAAAAGGCAGAGTTTTTATTTATAGTCTTCTCTAGGACTAAAGAAGTGCGATAAACGGCTTTTAGTAATAGCTTAAAGCTAAGTCTAAGGGCGAAACTTGCTTATCTTTATATCTAAAGGTAGTAGCTAGTCCTAATATATATATCTTAAGAACTGCTTTTCTTATTCTAGCAAAGGCTATCCTTCTATTAGCGAGATAAGCGCGCCTATTACTGCTACCTAAAAGAGGAAGCTAATAAAGACCCTTTTAATTAATTAGTTCCTAGCCCTTTTAACTTAATTAGATATAGTTATTCGCCCTTATTTTCTCGAATGCCCTTTAGTACTGCTAAACTCCTCCCTAAGCGCAAAGCCGTAAAGAAAAAGGAGGAAGCAGTAACGATAGGAATAGAGATAAAAGTTAAATAATAAGAATAAAATACAAATAAAAGCGCGCGCGGAAATAATAGCAGTGCATATAAAAGAGCATAAGCAAAAACCCTAAATAAAGATAAAAGCAAACAAGATATAAGGAAAACTATATTAAGAACGGTTTAAGTCTCGCTTTGCTGCCCTCTCTGCTCGTAAAAGTCGTGTTCCCTAGGACCTATAGTATGCGATTAAGTGCTCTCTAATAGCGCTATAGATTTCTAGCTAAACTTCTCGACTTATAAGCCCTAGGGGTTAGAGGCTAACAAACGAATCGGACCTTAGGCTATGCGGGATTTATCGTAATTATCGTAACTTAAGTCGAGCTAAAGCTCTGCTAGTATACGCTATAATAGCTCCCGTAATACCTAGCTTATCCCCTGCTCCCTTCTCTAATAGCTAGCAATCTTTAGTCTAGATAGTATAGTTAGTATATAGCTCGATCCTATGCATAGCTTAATTAAATAGATCTAGTACGACTTCTTCTCTTCTAAGTTGCTCTACTATAGTCCCCTTAAAGTCGCTATAATCTACTAAATTTATTATAGGCGTCCGCTATAGGGCAATAGCCTTTAGCGTTACTACTAGCGTCTTAGCCTTTTTCGACGGGGTCTAACGAGGGGTCTTAGGTTAATTAAATGCTCTCTTTATTAGTCGTTGCTTACGCGTCCCTCTGCGTAGAATAGAGTCGGGTTCTTAAAGGACTAGTTATAGCAGGACTAGTATATATAGTTAGGGCTATAACTAGGCCCCCGATTTTATAGGAGTATTTAAGTTAACCTCCCCTATTATTTTCTTTATAGGTTTAGTATGCTTTCGTGCTACTACTATTTTCTTTATAGTAGTCTTTCGTTCTTTAGCTGCTATTTTCTTCGCGGCCTTATTACCCTTAGAGTTGTTAAATAAGAGATCGCTCGGGGTATTAATAGAGAAATCGCTAAGTTCCGACGAAAGCTAAAGGGCTCGTAATATTAGAGACGGCACTTTAGCGAAAGGGTCGGTCGGACTACTAACGAACGGGTCGCTAAGCTCCGAAGAAGACTCCTAAGGGTTTAAGATCGGGTCCTTATCTCTATTAGAAAAAGGAAGAGGTAACGCGGAGTCGCGCGTTAATCTGCTATAATCTATCCCTAGAGGCTCCTAACCCTTATTCGAGTCTTAATTAAATGCTTTATTATTACTAGCTTCTATCCTTTCTGCATCTTTATATCCTAAAGGGTTATCCGTATTATTAAAAGCCGCAGGCGGAGAGGTTTATAGCTACTCGTCTCGTTATATTATTACACGGCTCTAGTCCTCTTAGCGAGAAATAATTAGGCCCTTTTTAGGGTTATAATTAACCTAAGCTCTCTAAGGCTAACTAATATATCCTTTTATTAGTCGATTTGTAATAGCAGTAATATGCGTAAATTCACCTCTTATAGGGCTCTATCCCTATAACTAGACCTTATAATATCTAAAAGCTGGCGGTTGCTAAAGGCATATTAGCTATATTCGTCTTCGAGCTCGATACGCCGTTTTAGCGGCGCGTTCGTCTTTATCTATTCTAGCCTCTAACTAGGCTAGGGCGTTCGAAGCTTTAATATATTTAGCAGGGGGGTCCTCCCCTATAGCTAAAGCAGTATCCGTAATAGCTTAGAGCTAGTTAACCCGCTATGCGATATCTATATATTCCTTATCTTCCTTATTTATACTAAAAAGGTTACTTTTATTCTAGGATTCGGCGTTACTTATTTCGGCAGTAGCAAAGAAGTCCTCTTTAGGGAGAGTAATCCTAGTAATATTCCCTCGTAGGAAACTCGCTTTTATAATAACGCGGCACTAGCAAGCAGTGCGGTAATTCTACGTAAATTAGGATAGACTTAGCCCCCTAAGCGTTATTAATATCTTACTTAGCGCAATCTCCTTATGCTTTATCTATTTCTACTAGCAGAAAGGAAAACGAATTGCTATCCCCTTAATTAAATAGTCTCCCTCTATGCCTAGCTTATTCGCGGCTATTTTATATAGACTAGCTATAGTCGTTTAGAGTAGTTCGTTATAGTCGACGACTTTATTATCTAAACGCTATATAGGCTAATCCCGGAGAAAGAGCTCTCCTTCTAGTAGCGCCGCTATAGGAGGTCTAAACTATTTTGCAGCTACTTTTAGTACCTTGCCTAGCTTAGCTACTTTACTTAGGGGAAGTCCTATATAGCCTCGAACCTAATACTAAAGAGCAGTTAAAGCTAGGTAGCCGTATTCCTATCTATATTTTTATTCTAACAAACTAACAAGGATATAATCTATATAATTAAGCAGCTAATATTCGGAAAGTAGCAAAAACTACGATTTAATAAGTCGTTTAGCCCGTTAGACTTAACTGCTTCTTCCGGAATTAAAGATATAAATAATTCGGGATTTCTAATCCTAGATATAGGCTCCCTAATAGAACCCGCCTAGCGCATCTATCGATACGAAATTAGCAAGTCCTCTAGCGAATCTAGAACCCCCTGTTTCGATATAAAAGTCGAATAATAGTCTCTCGTACTATATATCTTTGCAAAAGGCTATATTCGTAGAGTCCTTATTATTATTAGTAGCATAGATAGTTAACGGCTATTTATAAATATAGAATAGCAGCGCTATTCCCCTAGCGATAATCCTTAAAATAGCTCTAGCTTCGAAACTTAATAGCTATTGCAGCTTATTCGCCTTAATAATAAATTTTCCTAAGTCTATATAGTATAGGTTCTATGCTTAAACGTCTTCGAACTAGCTAACTCTAACTATTTCTTAGTTTATAGTAAAATTGCAAAGGTTAATTAGGTAGTATGCCTCGATCTATGTATCCTCTTCTAGCTAGTCGGTTCTAGCTACGTACTATAGCAGCTGCTTAAATTTTAGGCCCTTTTCTAGCGTCTCTTCGAACATTAGTCTAGTTTTATTATCTTTACTACTAGCATATCGGCTATATACTATTAGCAATATCTTTTAGCTAGTGCTTTAGTCGGGGAATAATATTATCTAGTTAGCTTTAATCCTATTAGGCATATACTTGCTTATTATCTTATTAATCCTATAATCTAATAGTGCTATTTTTAGTTATAGGGATATACCCTCTAATTAATTAAAAGGTATCTAAGGGGGAAAATAAAAAATTATTCCTTATAGGAAAGCGGCTAGTTTATTATTAGGTAAGTATATACGTTGCTATAGTTATACCTAGGTATATATTTAGTCGGCCTTAGGCATTACGAGGCATTATACTCTTACTAAGGAAAAGTAGGTCCTCGAGTTTGCTACGCTAGAGCCTGCTCGTCCCTCCCCTCCTTCTAAATAATTACAAAAATAAATAATAGCCTAGTTATAAAGACTAAGGGATTAGAGGAATAAATAATAGCTCCTAAGCGAGGCAAAAAGCGTTAAAAGAATTAGGAGATAAAAGGATCTAATAATAATAGTCCTAAGGGGCCTAGCTTGCTAAACGTTATATTACTTATTAGTCGGCTAGTAGGAACTAAGGAAATAATAGTGCTATCGACTCTAGCATAGTCTAGTCGTATAGAATTAAAGATACGCCTAATAATAAAGTATTTTAGAGTAAGGAACTATTTAATTAAAGCTATTAAGTGCATGCTAATAGAACTATTTACAGATGTATTTAATATTTAAGCTATAGCATAAAGGCGGAAAGAACTTAGGCTATCTCGGGGTGCTAGTATATATAGAGCTTGCCTTTTATTAGGAGGTCCTAGACTAAGCCCCGTCCTTAGTAAAGGAAGAGATATTAGATATAACCCCTTTAGAGTACTTTATTAGCCGGTTCCTAGGTCCTCGGGAGCAAAGCACTATTGCAATAAAGTTAAAGGTGCCTTAGGTTACTTATATTCTAGCTAAGCTTGCCTACCCGTAAGGGTACTTTTTTAAGTAGTTAATCGAAGTCTATCGCCCTAAATACTATCGAGCTATTATTATAGCAGTATTTAGCTAAAGGAACCCTTAAATATATAGATATTATATCTAGTCCTAGTCGACTATAATAACGTGCTATAGGGAGTATGTTTTATCTCCTTTCTATAAGTGCGTTTCTATACCTAGTATAGCAAACTTTACCTATGCTAACTGTATATAGAATAGAACTCGAGCCGCTACTTATAACTAGCGAGAAGTCCCTAGTTATACGGATAGCAAGGAAGACGAGGAGGCGTTGCAGATAAGAGGTTGCTTTGCAAGTAGTAAGGGTATTGCCGATTTAGCAGTAGCGTATAAGGATTATTTAAACCCTTGCGTATCTCCTCGGTTAGCAAAAGATATACCGAACCCGTTTATAAATAATAGTCTATAACCTAGCGAAAATAATAATTAGGTCGCTATCGAGGAAAGGGCCTAAGCAGCTAGAAAATAGTAGAGGCATTTAATTAGAAGTAGGGGTTTATAATAAAAAGAGAAATAAAAGAGAGGAGTCGGCAATACAGCTAAGTAAAGTAAATAAGATATAAGAAAAAGGAAAATAATAGAAAACTAAACTCCTCCCTAAACTCCTATTTAAATAAAAAGAAGAGAAAAATTAGTCCCGAAATAGTAGCTATAAGATAGCACTAATATATAAGGACTTCTGCGTATCTAATATTTAAGGGAGTCGGACCTTAATCGTTAATTATAGTTTCGCAGATATTAGCCTAAGACTATCCGCAATAATAGATTCGTTAGTTAGCACTTTATATAGGATATTATAACTCCTTAGAACTATTTAATTAAGCTTATTATTATATTAGGAAGAGGCAAGAAGACTATTAGTACTATTATAGTTATTCTTATTAGGAAGTAGTAGGCTTTGCGATAAGCGATTCTAGAGCAACTAGTCGTCTAAAGAAGATTCCTACTAGCTATTTGCATCTTATCTAAATGCCTTAAGGTAGTCTCCTAAAATAGTTTATTCTAAAGGAATCCTATCTAAGGTCTTAATCTAGTAGCTTCTAGTTACTTTAGCCCGGGATATAATACGAAACGGCCTATCCTAGCGTATCTTTAATTTCGAGATCCTCCTATAGTTAGTTGCTCGCTAAACGTTGTAAGATAGGACTAGATCCCTAGGCTAGATAGGTTAGTCCCTAATCGTATATCGATTATTATTATTAGTACGCTTAGCGAGTCTAACCCTATATGCCGCAACCTTTAGACGCGCCTTATTAATATCCTCCTTCTTCCTCCCTAAAACTCTTATTCTAGTAGCGAGTAGATTAAGTAGTTCCTTAACTTCGTTCTACTAGATTAGCCGCTATATAGGGAATTCGACTTCTAAAGGCAAAACCGGGTCCTATCTAAATAATAAGTAAAAAGCAGATTAGCTATAGGAGTTTTTAATAGCAGTGCGGTTAGCTAGGATAGCCTAGGGAAGGAACTTAACCTATTTCCCGGTTTCTTTAGCGAACTTTGCAAGGGCTCCTGTAATAGATTAATAGCCGACTTCTATAATAGTATTCGCTTTTAGGTTATAGCGAGATATTAAGATAATATAAACCCTAAAGTCTTTAAGGATAGTTCGGAAGGATAATTTAACTTCGGGTCTACTATTAATTACGGCTTAGATCGGAATACTAAAACGATAGATAATAGATAGTACAAATTTCGTTATAGCTACTATTATAAGTTCCTTAGCAGGCGCTACTTTAAGCTACCTAGTAAGGTTATCTCTAGCTTCTAATAAGTACTTGTACCTATAATTAGATAGTAGGTACTAAGTATTAAGGTATATCTTCGCAAAAGGCTGCCCTGGAGTTATAGGGACTAATAATTCTCGAGGCTTCCGAGGATTGTATAATTAGCATATCGGGCAGACGGAAATAGTAGCGCTAACATAGTTCTAAAGCCCCGGCCACTAGTACTGTTCCTTAATATATATATAAGTAACTTAACGACCTTTATATCCTATCTATTCGTGGAATTTAGTAATAATAGCTCGTCGATAGTCCTTATTATCTATAACTAGACGTGGGAATCTTTCTTTATATATAGGTCGTTTCTATAACTAATTATTAGCAATTATAAATATTATCGCTCGGTTTTTAAAGCGTCGAAAGACCTAGGGCTTTATTAGTTAGGGTTGCTTTATTTCCCTTAGGAAGTCTGCGATTCGATAATAGGTATCTAAAAGCATTTAATTAGGCAAGGAACTCTAGATAGAATTTAGGTGCAGGTCGATAAAGTCCTCGGAGTCGCTATCCTTTTCTCGTTTAATCTAGTCGATTTCTATAGTTAGTTTACGGGATAAAGCGTTAGCAATAAGGTTTTTCTTACCTAAGATATGCCGGACCGTAAAATCGAAAAGGAAAATATAGCTAACCTATTAGGTAACTATTGCTCCCGGAACGTCCTTTAAAGAACCTTTTAACTAGTTAATAAGGACTCGTATATCTATTTCTAAAATAAAATAAACCCTATAAAGATAAAGGCGGAGTCGATGCATAGCATATAAGATAGCTTTGCATTCCCTTTTTATAGTATTATAGTTAGCCTCTATAGGGTTCTAAATGCCGCTTTTAAATCGTATAGTCCGTCGGACGTTATCTATTTCTTAGAATAGGACTGCCCCCTATCTAGTAGCGCTAGTATCGCATATAAGGATAATTTCCCTATAGTTTAGTCCTAGATTAAGTAGTACTAGGAACTAAGGGTCTAAAAGAGGCGCTTTTAGGTCCGCTATTACCTAAGAGTGTTTATTAGTCTATTTAAAGGCCGCGTCCTTTTTAAGTAAGGAGGTTAATAGCTTCGCGATCTAAGCGAATTTAGGGATCTAGATTTAGTAGAACCTAACAAGACTAAGGAAATAACGAACTTAGCGGATAGAATTACACTTAACCCAGGACTTTAGTTTCTCGACCTTATAGTCTACTAGCTTCCTGCTATATATGCTAACTATATACCCGACTAGTTCCGTCGACGCTTAATACTATTAGGACTTCTTCCTAGCAATAGTACAGCTAGCAAGCTTAATATTAACAAGTACCTTATTAAGGGAGATAAGGTGTTTAAAAATATAACGTCGGATCCTAGGTAGGGCCTCCTCGTTATTATATATCGTCTCCGGGCTGCAGATAGGGATATTATCGACGAATATATTGCACACCTTAGGGATAAGATCGAATAGGATCTATTGCATAACCCTTATAAATTAACTAACCGAATTCGTTACTCCTATAAGTATAGTATATTAACGAAAAAGGCTAATTAGTATAGTAAAAGTAGTATAATCTTAGCTCTATAGGTCTAAAGGCATTTAATTATAGCCCGAAAAGAGGTCTAGAAGCGTAAGGATCTTATAAGTAGCAAATTATTCGCTAAATTTATCTATATAAGGAGGTAGGTTAGCATCCTAAATCGTATAACTATTAAGCATTATAACCGAGTTAATAAGTCGTACCCCTCTATCCTTCTTAGTAATAACTATATAGTAATTCCGGTATAACGCATAGCTAGGTTCTAATACCCTATATTAAACTCTATTCTTAAGTAATTTAACTACTTGCGGCAATATCGCTTTAGGGATATTAATAGGCTTAGCCTGCTATACCTTATACTCGATAACTTTAAATACTACTAGCGGGGCAACTAATAGGTCGACTTAGCCTTGTTTACTATAGTCCTAGGAAAGTATAGCTTCCCGGTTAAAGAGGATTGCTCTAAGCAGGCCCTATTCCGCGTCGGATAGGGTCTCTATCGTTCTTAGTCGAATTTCCTCTAAGCGATTAAAGGTAAGTCGTTCGCCCCCTAGTATAGCCGAGAACTTGCTAGTAATATATTAATTAAATAGTCTATTAGTACGGACTCGGTCTTTAACTAAGTCCTACTTCTGTATTTTCTAGGAGAAGTTTCTAATAGGGATAGATCCGTCTAGTTAGATGTTATCGATAGGGCGCTTTTTATCTGCTTTCCGTTTATATATAGTGCTAATAATCGGGGTAGCCTGCTATTAGGCTAGGTTATCCTAACGTTTAATATCCTAGGCAACCTTTAGTATTGCTATAGCTTTAAAGCTCGTAGTTAGGTTGCTATTATTAACTAGTATATCTAAAATATCTAATAATATCTCGTAGCTAATTCTAAGGGCTGTAACTTTATCCTTAGGGTCTAGGGATATTTAATTAGATCCTTTCTAGGCAATAACTATCTCCCCTCTACCCTTTTTCGGAATAGTTAGTATAGTATTAGAAAGTATAATAACGGAAGTTAATAGGAGTAAAATAGGATATTTATTATCCTACTACGAAGGTCTAGCGACCAGGGTAACAACGCGAGTAGAGCTAAAGAGGCAGCAAGCATAAAGGTTGCTAGTCGTAATCTAATAATTAAAAGAAAGTTTAGTAAGACGTATAAAAAGCATACTAAGGATAAAAGGAATAAGAATATTGTTATTATAAATAAAAATCTAAATCGGAATATAAATAGGACTAATAAAAATAACTATATCTGTAATCGCTATAAGCTTAGTCTGCTTTTTATTAAAGGATATAGTATTAACCTAGATAAGGCAGTATTCTAGGTTAAGGTTGCAGGCTGCACTAGCAGTAAGGATATTCGTCTTAGTACTAGTATCTAGAAGGGCTAGTATAATAGGAGATTTAAGGCTACTAACGCGGACTTATATCCGGGGAAGGTCCTGTATTATTTTCGGAGTATCGAATAGGGAAATAGCAGCGGGCATAACCTAAGGGGAATTAGGAACCCGAGAGGGCTAACCTATAACTAAAGTATCGGGGATTCGATTAATAAAAATTTCTCGGGAAATATAATCCGTAGCACTGCAAATTCGTTCGTCCTGCACTATTAGGTATTAATTAAAAGGTTATAGTAGGATAGTATCTAGTTAGAGCATATTAATATAGAGGCCGTAACGAATTTCCTAGATAAAGTCTAGGGGGTTACTATTAACTAAGACCTTAGGCTTAGGTTCGATTTAAAGGCAATAGGTGCTAGTAGACGTAGGTTATTTTTCGATTATTACTACCTTATCCGTAAAAGCTTCGTAGTTAACCCTATCCGCTTTGTTTATAAATTATTAAGCCGTAAGATATCTAAATTCAGGGATAAGGTAAATAAGATTAGCAATAGAGATTAGGATCTTCTTTAAAACTATTTTATTAGCGAGCATATTAGTTACTTTATCCTTCCGAAATTTAGGGTTAAGTCGACGATAAAGGTTAGTTGCCGCGAGGAGAGCCTCTTTCTAGGCGCCTTTCTGTCGATTAATATCGGTATTCCTTTATATAGCTTCCTTAGCCTAGGCTAGCAGCAATCCGTTAGAAGGTCGCATAGTAGAAGATTGTATCTATAATAGACTATTAGTAGGCGTCTGCGGAATAACTTTATTATCTAGAACTTCCTTAACCCTAGGCCTCTTTAATTCGTAAGTATTAACTGCAATTTAGGTACTATTAATATAGACTATTTAATTAACTCGCGGCTTGTTACGTTAAATTATAATAACCGAAGTTATAGGGCTAGACGCATCTATCGCTAGGGGAAGGGTCTAACGGGTTATCTTATTGCGGTCGGTAAAGCTCTAAATAATCTTCTATTCCTTTTTAGTAGCCGTCTAGTTATACGCAGGCACTGCTATAGCTTTTACTTTAGCTAGCAAATAGGAAACAAAAGATAGAGGATAGGCATTAACCTAATAAACTAGAAGCCGACGGATATAACTTCTAGCGCTAATAAACTTATTTCCTAAACTCGGTAGCACTTAGCTAAAGAGTGCAGCGGAACTAAGGAAGATTTCGCTAGTACCTGGGTTATATTAGCCGAACCTAAGTTCCTTATTATAGGTACCTAAGGGGCAATTATTAGCATAATGCGTAGGCTCGTTATAGTAGTAATATTAGTAATTCCGTTAACTAGAGATTATATTAATAGCGATATCTCTATCCTCTATATCCGAGGAAGCTTCTATATCCTGCCCTTAGACCCCGGCTATAATAATTAGCCGGCTATAAAAACCTAAGGCGTATCGATTCCTTTCTCGGTTCGTTAGGCTATAAAGCTTATCCTAAATATTAGCTATATTAATCGATAGGGAACTTAGCTGTTTTATAAGGTTATCGACCTTAGTAAGCACTGGGTTAGGGGCTATTGTCTTCTTATTAGCCTTATTAAAGGACTTCTTATAGATCCTCTCGGGAGACGTAGGTCGTTTTTCTTCGGGAAAGAACTTTATAGCTTCCTTATAACCCTGCCGAAGCTTTTAATTATAAGCTTTAGCGGCGATTTAATAACGAGAATCCTCGAGGTACGGCTCTAGAAAGGTTAAAACTTTTTCCGTAAAAGTGCTATATTTAAGAGCCGTTAATTTTCTAATATTAAGACCGCTCTTAGCTAGAACTCTAACTCGTATCTAACGTGGCAACGCGTTATAGATATTTCCGGATTCCGTAATAGTATCCTAATATTTATCGCTATATTTCTTGCGGCAGAGATAATTATAGGTTTAAATCTAGTTAGAAACCTATTCGTACGTATCTAGGCGTTTAGCATTATAATTGCGAAGCCTTTTATCTAACGTATCCTTCTAAGCCGAGTCTAGAGCGCTATAGTATTTAATTAAGGCCTCCTTAGCTGTTTTCTATAGTCGATCTTCCGTTAAGATTTTTATATTCGTAGCCTCTTTCTTAACTATATACTCTTTAAGCTAATCTACTTTCGAATTATCGCTAACACCTATAGTAGCTATTTCTTTCTTAAAGCAGTTAAGGAACTTAGTTATATTATTACCTATAAACTTAGTAATCGGCGGGAAGGCAGGCTAGATACTAATAACCTAAGTTTTAGCTATAGTCTTACTAACCGTAGCTGCAATACGTCGAATGTCTTCCTCGTTGCTAGCCGTCCTGGCATAATTAACTAGTTTAGCAGATATTTTAGAAGTAGGAGTTTAAATTCCGGATAAAAACAGTAAAGTTTATTTAGAAAGATTAATAGATTTCTTTAGCATAACTTATACGATAAATATTAGGATATAAAGAAAGCTAGAAGGATAAATTCTAAGTAGATATATCTAGGTAATAATAAGAAAGCTCGTAGTAATTAAACTAAATTAAAGGATATATCTAAGTACGAGAAAAAGCATTATTAGAAGATAGAGTATTAAATAATTAGTAAATATAGTCTAGGATTTAGCGACTTAAGTCGAAGTCGGTCGATAGATTAGTTCTAATATCTATTAATTAATTAGTTCTTGCGTTGCTTCTATCGATAAGAGCGCTTAAGTTGCTTATAATAGGATTATTAGTAAACTAGGGTCTATAATATTAGGAGTACTGCAATATAGCTTTAACTAACGTCGATTAATTAAGTTAAATATTAGTTTCTTCTTTCCGATATATTATTAGTTATCGTCCTTTAGTTTAGCACTAATCGGTTTAGAAGGTCTAGTCTTTTAGCAAGTAGTTATCGTTATTAAAATAGAGTTCCCTCGTCCCCTCTAGTTAAGTCGTTATAATCCCTAGTAGGTAGTTATAACGACCTTTTTATCGAGACTAAGGGAATTACGCCCTAGAGACTAGTTTTAGCAAGGGGAGGAAGGCACCTATAGCACGCGTAGCCGACTCTAAGGGGCGTAACTCCCTTAGTAATACTTGTATTAGCGGTTAGAATACGTAGGGGATCTCTATACACTAGTATGCATAGATATCGTAAATAGGAAAGACTCTAAAAACAATAAGGTCTAAAAAGTAGGTAAGGGAGAACAAAATAATATAACGAAGCATAAAAAGCATTTAATTAAAAGGTTTAAAAAGTGCAATATATTTTAAAATATTTATAAGGGTTAAAGGTTTAATAATTTATTAAAGATAATAAAAGGCAGAGTTTTTATTTATAGTCTTCTCTAGGACTAAAGAAGTGCAATAAACGGCTTTTAGTAATAGCTTAAAGCTAAGTCTAAGGGCGAAACTTGCTTATCTTTATATCTAAAGGTAGTAGCTAGTCCTAATATATATATCTTAAGAACTGCTTTTCTCGTTCTAGCAAAGGCCATCCTTCTATCGGCGAGATAAGCGCGCCTATTACTGCTACCTAAGAGAGGAAGCTAATAAAGACCCTTTTAATTAATTAGTTCCTGGCCCTTTTAACTTAATCGGATGTAGTCGTTCGCCCTTATTTTCTCGAATGCCCTTTAGCACTGCTAAACTATACTAATTAGTATTACTATTAGCTATTAATATAAGTCCTATTACGCGCCGCACAAATACTAACCCTTTAGGCCACGTATCTACAAGACTAGTTACAAGGGCACTAACTATTTAATTATAGCCCTAACAGACCCGGGATTACGTATAGCCGTGTATATAGTCTTTCTTAGTGCGCACAGCTTTATGCCCCCTTTTTCCTCTTTTCTCTTTATCTTAGAATCTTTATTTATAGTGCCTATAATATATTTACTTGTTATTTCTAGGCCGTAATACTATTCTAAGATTAATATATCGCTAATAAGCGGTTTATAAATACGTATTAGCCTTACGTCCCGTACGAAGACGCAAAATACCCGTATAATACGACCTAAGACCAAGGCTACGACCTTCTATTGCTAAGACAGGCAGCCAAGACCCTAGAAGACTCCCGGACCTTTTAAACTATTTAATTAGGCTCTAAGGAACAAGACCTAAGACTTAGACCCGCTTCCCGATATATATCTAGAAGCTAAGACTAGACCTTTCCTCGACGCTCTGCAAGATTAGCCTCGAGAAAATTAGAATACGACCCCTAAGACTAAGATTACGATATTAAGGACGAAGACTATTTAATTATAGCTTCTTCCTTAACGACCCCGACTAACTAGGACCTATAGTCCTAGTTAGCGGCTCTCTAGCGGCAGATTGCCGACTTGCAGAGCTAATAGACCCCTAAGCCCGCCCGCTGCAGAGAAGCCTCGACAGCTTTTGCGGATCGATCTACTGCTTTTATCCCCTCTAGAAAGGCCATATAGCCTATCTTCGCCGCTATTAGATAACCGAACCCGGCTTACTCTAACTCGGCTAAGACTTGCTATAAGGATATTAGAACGTTCTCTAGAAAGAAAGGCGAGTTTAGCGCCTTTCTAACTAACTTAAAAAATAAGATAAGAACCGATAAGGCTACCTTTCGGGATAAGGAAGACAGGATAGGCTTTTTATTTCGCTCCCTCGAGGGCAAGGCCTATAAGACCCTCGAGACCTAGTACGACTCTATAGAATAACCCTTCTCCGGACTAGCCGAGATAATTTAGTATCTCGAGTCCGCCTATAGTAATCTAAATAAGTTCGCAGAGGCTGCTAATTGCCTCTGCTATTTAAACTTCTCGATCTCTAGTAAATAGGAGATCTAGGAATTTATTACGGAATTCGATAACCTAGCTACTAAGACCTGTATACTATTTAATTAAATAAAGTATATGCTTTAGGACTACCTTCTAACCGACCTAGACTCTAGCCTATTAACTAAGACTAAGGACGATAGCCTCTCCTATAAAGACTTTTGCGGCTACGTTAAGGACTCGGTTTACTGCTAAAAGAGAGATGCCGTCTAATAGGAGACCTAGCGAGCAAGTAGTTATACTCCCCGCCGTAAAGATAAGCTAGCAGGGGAAAACAAGAAGACCTTAACAATAATATCTAAGGAAAAAGGCAAGGCTCTTTCCGAGGATAAAAAGAAGGTCTACTAGGATAACGGCACGTGCTTTATCTATAGAAAGAAGGGCTATATAGCTAAAGATTGCTCCGACCGAGCCTAGATCTCGGGCTTAAGGAGGACGCTAACGCCGCTACTAACTACCTCTAAAGACTCGGATTCGGGAAAAGAGTAGGACTATTATAAGGCTCCTTAATAGTCCTAAAGGTCTTACGTATAGAAAAGAAGGTAGGAGAGTTATTTACTGTTAATAGTTAAGTTTAAATTAATAGAATCGCTTTTTAAGCCTTATCTCTCTATAATACTAGAGCAGATGCCTGTCTCCTCGTTAGTTGCTAATTCGCTAAGCAGGCCGTTAAACGCCTCGATGCTAAACTCTTCCTAGTTAGTCTAGTCCCCCTAGTCGATTTCCAAGGCTGCCTAGCTAGTCCTATACGTAAGTAGTTAATTATAACCCTTATAATCGATAGCTAGTCCTTTCCCTAGGAGACCTTCTAAGTTACTAATTATACCTAGGATCTCTTTATTAGCCTATACTAGCTAGCTAAAAAGAAACTACTACTCGACTATACTGCTTAAAAGCTTGTCTAGCCTAACGACCTCCCCGCCCTTGCTAAGTACTCCCTCTCGATCCTTCTGCCTAAGACGCCTTTACTTAATAGGCAGATCGACCTAGCCGTTTAAGCTAACGCGGAACGCTAGAACTAATTAATTAAAGCAGACGAGAAGAAGTATAGGATTCTCTAACGCTCGTAGAAGAACGATAACTTCGTATAGCCCGTAAAGAAAAAGAAGCTAGCCTAGATCCTAACCTAGACTAAGACCCTTAACCCGACTAACCCCTAGGAAGATAACTAGGACTGCCGAGACTAATTAATCCGAGTAGTCTAAGAGGATCCCCGATAGATATAATAGGAGGAATTAACTCCCTTAATACCGACCTAGCCCGTACCCTTAGAAGACGACCCCGACCTGCCCGAGGTCTCGATTACGAAGCTTAGTCCTGCGAGTCGTATATATTAAGGCTAAGAAATCCTATTCCTAGCAGGAGAAGACCCCGATTATATTGCCCTAGTCCGTAGCCTAATTCCGCAGCCCCTCGCGCATATAGAAGGCTTCTTTAGCAAGAAGGAAGCATATACTCTTGCGAGTCCCTATCCTAGTTATAATATTACGCTAGAACTTAAGAAACCCCTCTACCTAGCTAGTCCCCCGTCTTATCGCACTCCGATTAAATACTTGCTATTAGAGAAAGAGACTATAGATTATCTGCTCGAGATAGGTTTTATTAAGCCTAACGCTAGCCTGCATACTGCCTCCGTCTTATTTGCGCTAAAGCCGTACTCTATAGCCTAACGTTTCTATATCGACTACTATTAGATAAATAACTACCTAAAGAGTCGTATTTTACCCGCCCCCTCTCTTAATAGTACTGCTTTTAACTGCTAATCCGCGAAACGCTTCTCTAAAATCGACGTTATCTAGGCATTCTACCGCCTTCGTCTCGACCTGGCCTCCGAATACCTAATAGCATTCCGTACTAGGTTTAGTACGTTCCGTTAGTTAGTCCTTCCGTTCGGATTAAAGGTTGGCCCTGCTTAGTTCTAGAACTTTATTAATACCTAACTCTATAACCTCCTCGATTAATATGCTAGTGCATACGCAAATAACGTCCTAATCTATATAGACGATAATAACAAGGAAGACTATTAGATCGAATGCTGCGAGGTTATCTAGCGCCTTTATTAGGCTAATTTGCAGGGTAATATTAAGAAGTCTTAGTTTAATATTACTAAGGTTAACTACCTTAGCGTAATGCTATACGCTAGCGTAGGACTTAGTATTAACCCCCGTAAGGTATAGGCTATTATAGATTAGAAGTTCGAAGACCTTAGAGACTATAAAGCTATACGCTCTTTTATAGGTCTTTATAACTTTATCCGGATTTTCTGCTATTACGCTAGTACGACTGCTAAACCCTTAAACCGACTGCTTAGGAAGGATACGCCCTTTAAACTTAGACCGGAATAGCGCGAAGCATTTAATTAAATAAAGAAGCTTGCAACTAAAGCTCCCGTCCTTGCCTTTTTCTATCCTAAACTAATAACCCGACTTAAGACTAACGCCTCCTAGAACGCAACTGCTAGTATATTATAGTAATAATAGACCGACTCGACTTAGAAGCCTATAGGCTTCTTCTCTAAGACTATATCCCCTGCTAAATACGCCTATCCGATCTAAGACTATAAGCTCCTCGCTATTATCTAGAGCCTCGAATACTTCTACCTAGAACTCCTCGGTTAGAAATTCGATATCGTAATAGACTATAAGGCCCTAGTATACTTCTTAATAAAGAGGTTGCTCTTAGTCTAATAAGTCCGTTAGTCCGACTTCCTAGCTTAATTCGATATCCGTTTCCTCTATCGCCCTAGCCGACTAAATATAGCTATAGATACTCTCTCGCGTAAAATAGTCGAACTCCCTATAGTTAAAGCTAGAGAAAAGGAAGAACGGATAAGCTAATTAATTAAGCCGGAGTCTCTTAGTTTTAACCTCCTAGAGGTTACCCCGATAATCGCCCTAATTTATCTACCTAATACCGCGACCCCCTATAGTGCCGACCTCGCTACGCTTATTTAAAAAGAAAATATAATTTAAGAACTCGGCTATTATAGCAAGTACTTAATCGTCCTAGAATAGACTGCTAATAGACGACTATTCCTCCGCATAGCCCTAATTCGCAAAGCCTATAAACCTCTAATCTTCGCTTATAGAGGCTAAAATAAGACGATTAAAGTACTATAATAGGACTACTACTAGCCCTAGATAAAGCAGGACGTCTAGAGGTATATCCGCAACTACTACGACTATCGCAGAAATAAGACCCCCTATAATAAGACCCCTAGACTCCTATACCCTCTGCTAGTACCGACCGCCGTTTAGGAGTACGTTGCTTATAACGGAAAGACTATGCTTATAGACCGCTACGGATATAACTACGTCTAGACCTTTATCTGCAAGCTTAGCCGGATTATTGCTACGTTACCCGGGAAGAAGAATAATACCTCGGAGACCCTTACTAGCTATTACTTCTAGCACCTATACCGCTTTTTCGGCCTACCGACTGCTTAGATTACGGATAATACTAGTCCTTTTATCTTATCGTTCCTTAAGAAAATTAACAACCTTACTAGTATAAAGCATTATTATAGTAGCGCCCTCTACCTGCAAATATAAAGCAGCGTCGAGGTTACGAACTAGTATCTAGATTAGAGGCTACGCTTCTATATCGATAAGTATTAAAACAACTAGAGCGATTATCTACTAGCGCTAGACTTTACGCATAACTCTTCCTAGCACGCTTCGATTAGTATAGCCCCCTTAATAGTAGTACTTAGCAGAGATATTAGAAATCCTCTCTCTCTGCCTTAATTAAATAGTTCTTCGACCCCTAATAATTCTACGGACCCTGCCTATATCGCCTCCCGCCTCGTAGCTCGAGCATAGGAGGTATAGCAATAGGCTTATAACGCTATAGCCCGAACCTAGGCTTAGCAAAAATAATAAGCCGATAAGAAGAGACGTCCTATAGACTTTACTATTAAAGATAAAGTCTTCCTATAACGGAAGGGATTTAGCATAGTTGCCCCGACGACTCGTTTTAACGCCTAGTAGTCTAGTCTATTTACGATTACTGCCGAGAAAGGTTTTAGCTATATTCTCGACCTGCTAGATAGCTATAAGATAACTAACTTATTTTACGCTAACCGGCTCCGCAAGGCCCTAGACGACTTATTGCCCGATTAAATAGTTCTGCCTCCTAAACCTAAGGAAGTCTATAGTATACCCGAGTAGGAAGTCGATTACGTTCTCTATTCTCGTATTATAGGGAGGAACTAGCGGCTAGAGTATTAGGTATACTAGCAAGGCTATAATCCCGATAATACGTAGTATCCCGCTAGGAATTTTAAGAACGCACCTATTGCCTTAAAAGAGTACTATAACTATTACGCTAATGCCCCCGGACCCCCTATAAATTTAACTAAGTAGTTAGAAGCGGCCGCAGCTAATAAACTATATAACGATAACGATAATAATAACCGTGCTATAATAACTAGAGCACTATCCCGCGTTCGGAGATACCCGCCTTAATAGGCATATTAAGGCCTTAGTTAGGGGGTAGTATTACGCGCCGCATAAATACTAACCCTTTAGGCCACGTATCTATAAGACTAGTTACAAGGGCACTAACTATTTAATTATAGCCCTAACAGACCCGGGATTACGTGTAGCCGTATATATAGTCTTTCTTAGTGCGCACAGCTTTATGCCCCCTTTTTCCTCTTTTCTCTTTATCTTAGAATCTTTATTTATAGTGCCTATAATACATTTACTTGTTATTTACGTCTAATAATATATAGATTAGCTAGACTAGGTTGCCTATTTCTAAGCTAAGAAAGCTAATAGACCTCTTAGATATAAATAGACTCCTAGAGTACGCAGTTTTAACTATCTAGGAACTTGCGGCTATATCGACTATTTAGAGGAGTAATATTAAGACTAAGGAGGAATAGACTCTTATAGCCCGTAGTTTTAATCCCTTAGAAACCTATCTTGATACTAGATAAAAATACCTATAAAATCGATATAAATTCTTATCGATAATAACTAGGATATTAGTAGAAATTACTATAAAAAGTAATCGATAATAACCCTAGAATACCGAGTTCGCTTAGGAGATTATATAGATTAACCTCTAGGATCTTATAAGAAAGATAAAAAACGCCTTAATTAAACGAATTAAAAACTAGGATAAACTTATCCCGAATTTATGCTAAAATCTAACTAATATCGAACTTTAGATCTTGTATTTTATAAAATTATCTAGGAGCTCTAGTACTTTTCTCCTTAAGGATTTTTAGGATACCTTTGAAGGATAGGACGAAAATATCTAGGAATTAGCGGATCCTAGAGTAATAAAATTGCTAAAAAGTTTCCTTCGAGGAAGAGGGTTTTTTCTAGGACCTAGGAATACAAGAATAGGACCCCTTTTCGTACGGATCCTAAACTAGGAATAACTCGAGTAATAGCCGCTTTTAATATATTAATAGGCGTAATTCGAAAAAGGCACCTGACTACTTTACTATGCCCTTCTATAGGGGATATAATAACCTTTAACTAGAAACTTCCCGAATTCGAATCTATCCCTATTGCTAACTAGAGGGCGAATACTACTAATTCGGAACCCTTTACTACTACGTTAAAGAAAACCTTTACTTATCCCCTAAATAAACCCCTAAATAACTCTATTTATAGAACCTATAATAAATAAGGATATTCCCTAAAAACGAACTTAATATCCGATATTATATCGATTCTAAAACCTACCTATATAAGACGCCGCCTTTCTAGAACCTAACTAGAACGATATAAGAACTCTATAAGAAATCGCTTCGAGTTCGATTTAACTTCGGGAAAAGTCTAAATTAATCCCTTTTAAATTTTATATTAAGTTACTCCTAAAATTAACTCCTAACTTGCCTATCGATAATAATATTATAACTAAATTTACTAAAGTCTAGGATAAGATAAAAAACTTTACGGGAAAACTATATAATTTGCTTAATAATATTATCTATTTATTTTTTAATATTTATTTTTTATTAAAGATTGCCCCTAGATACTTCTATTTAATTTTCCCTTATATTTAGACTAGTTGCGTATAGCAGTACTTTATAGATTATATTAAATAGTATAATACTTTCGAGATATAATATAACTAACTTAAGAAGCACTTTAAGTCGGATATTAATTACGTATACTATTTTACTGACTAGATATCGACTATATTTTAATCTATTTATAGGACGAATTCGGAACTATCCCTATATAAGGTTCTCTAGAAACTATTCGATAAACTAGAGTTATATTAACAAGCCCTTAGCAAGGGATATAAAGGAAATACTCCTTTATATATAATAATTATTAATATATGCCGAGGAGTACTAGAACTTAAATTTGCGTTATTCCGACTAGCTAAAGATATCGAGAACTTACGAGTAGATTTGCAATCTGTACTAGAAATATTAATTATAAAGAATAAAGCTAAATAGATATCTTAATAGAGCGCAATTTATTATCTAGACTATAGATATTAGAATAATATATAAAATCGATCTAAAAATAGTTCGAGAATAACCTAAGTCTAATCCGATTTTAGACTAAATAAGAATTAGACTTGCAAGTACTTCGTATATAGCAAGGTTAGTTACTAGTCGACTAAATACCCGCCTAAAGAATAAAAGCAGGCAAAGACCTTATATATAGCATACTGCGAATTTTTAGATAATAGCCTTTAGGACTTCGCGGCCTATATTATAGTATTTAAAGGACTTAAGCTATATAATAAAGAATAGCACGTAATTAATAATAACCCTAAAGATATCTTAAGGCAATAGGAAGCCTCTTAGTTCCTTTCTATATTAGTATTTATGCACCTTTTTACTAGATATAACCCGAATTTAGATATAATAGAACCCGTACTAGCTTCGCAATTCCTTCTCGAAGATCGATATTCCTAATAGTCTTTTTAGGGAATTATAATCGATACTAGTACTGCATAAATTTCGACTACTAGACGAAATTAGGTTAAAGCCCTATAGAAAATAATACTATATCTTATAGTTAACGAAGCATCTGCTAGCACTAATTCTATTAAATTCGGCAAAGGATAAAGTATACTTATACTTAGTAATATAACTATTAAAACTCCGTTTAGCAATATTACTTTTTACCTCTTTACTTTGCCTACCCTTTTTCTTCTTTTTTTAGCAGATATAGATTATTTAAAGATTTTCTTCTAGAATATAATAAATAAGCTTATTAGCTAGGATAAAACGCTACTAGTTGTTTGCAAATAGGGGCACTATTAGTTTTTTTTTTAACTAGAAGACGCCGCGATTTCGTTCCTAACTAAATCCAAAATTAGGACGATCTACTGCTAATTTAGACACCCTATAGCACGACGACTATACTAACTTCTATCTAGAGCCGGATATAAAACACCTATAACTACTCTTAAAAGCATTTTAAAGTTCTGCTAATATTATTAGTTATATAGCAAGGCACCTAGCCGATTTAAGTTTACGCTTTATAATAATAAAGAGTTTAATTTCGAGATTATTATAGATATTATATACCTAAATAGAAAACTAGTTCTTTACGTTATTAACGCTATAATATCTTTTTAAGCCGCCCGATTCCTGCGTTTAATATCTACTAAGGATACCTAGGAAGCATTAAGGACGATATAAATCGATACGTACTTAGGACCCCTAGATTTGCTCTAATATATATCTAAGGAATTCTAGAATAAATTAAGATAAATAGGAATTACCTGCTAGCAAATACTAGTAGAAGCGTATTAGTCTATAGGGAAAGTTAAAAGATACTATGCCCCTTTCCGCTAAGTATATAAGATCCTTAGCACTAAAATCGGAGTAATAATAGGACGAGATTCTATTCTCTAAATAGCAGTTAAAGCTATAAATAATACTGCTAGCCTAGATAGATTAGTTCTAACTCTGCTTATTTTTAGTATATATTTAAGGATTACTTAGGATTCTCCCCTATCGAAAACTACTTAAGAACAGGCTAAAGCCGTTTAGAAAGCAATAACGAGTCTTCGAGAAATTATAGCATCTCGATAACTAAAAGAAACGCTATCTACTAGGTATAGCCCTAATATAATAACGCTCTTTTAACTCCTATTATAAAGCTAGGTTAAGGTTTAGAGAGAAAAGGACGGCTAGACTAGTCCTTTTACCCTCGAGGCTATCGATAGCTATAATATTACGATTTAGTCCTTAACTAGTCTCTAGGTCTTTTAGTTAATATATATATAGCCTTATTTTTTAAATAATCCCTAACTAGAGGCTGCCTAGGAATAGAATAAAAATAACCTAAAACCTGCCTAAAAATAGACCCGGTTCTTATAGTATTTAGAGGTTTAACTGCTATAATTACTAAAGACCTTAACCTAATTTATATCTAAGAAAGAATAGGACGACTTCGTGCTTTCTTTTCGATTTCGCGTAGAAGGCAGGATTATAACCCCTAGACCCCTGTTTAAAGTATTAGACTAAAAGGAGATTATAGACCTTATAGGCTAAGGTATTTTCTCTTTCGAATAGTTCGATCCCGTCTAGTATAGAGGAGTTTGGATTTTTCGTGCCTAACTTATCCGCAAAGTTAAGGATAAAATAACTAATTACCCGTATAAAAAATTACAACTAATTATTATAGGATATAATAATAATAGGAAAAAAGAAATCCTAACCTAATCTCCTATAATCTAAAGGGTTAGCTAATAATTGCTTTTAGCTCTAGCTCCTATGTATATTGCTTAGGGGATAAAGTTATGCCTTTATAATATTACCTAGGCTTATCTGCAATCCTAATTAATACTCGAATAAATAATCCTTATAAGCCTTCTAAAAGAACTCTAGGATAAGTACCCTCCTTAGATAATTATCCGAGTTATTAAGCCGTTATATAGTATTACTAAGTCCGGCGTTTACTAGTTTTAGACCTATTTCGAGCACTATATTTAATAGCTTTATATGCGACTTTCTACGTTTAATAACTGCCTTTTCCTCTTATATTCTAGCTATACTTATTTTAGTCTCGTTAGGATGCAAACTAATAATATAATTATTCTTAGTACTAACTTTTTCTATAAATAAGAAGAGGCTAAGCTAAATTCCGCCCGAATTCGCTTAAAACCCTAAGTAAACTTAACCCTAGGGAGCGTAATAGATTTTAATAGTTTATAGCTATATCTTATATCGAATTCGCTAGCAATTCGATAAAAAGGCTAGGCTATTAAGATTAAGGTTATTAATTGCTCCTAGCCTAATTTTGCTTAAAGCTACCTCGAATAACGTACGCAAGGAGGCTATATTACGTCTATTTGCTAACTAGAGGCTGCGTTCGACCTATTTATTACTGCCTAGCAATACTAACCTTTTAAGGAAGACTGCCAGAGGATTAATAAGCGGCTATAATAGCAAAAGGATAATTAGCAGCGCAGATTAATATATATCCCCCTTAACCTTTTAGCACTTAAATTATTTATTTTTATAAATAGATTACTTGCAAATAATAATAACTTATCCTTGCAAATTAGATATATTATTATCCTAGGCAATAAAAACAGGATAGCAAATAAGTTCGTTATAAAAGGAAATATTATCTATTAGAGTTCTATAAAATATAAGAGGATTACCTAGAGTATCCTTGCCTCGGAAATATATAGTATATTATTAGGATTCGATATTAGAATCTCCCTAGCAATAACTCTAAATCGCATTATAGCTAAGCTAGGATTAGCCCGAGTTCCTATTATATTATATATAAATTTATTCTTGCTTTATAAGTGCCTTATTAAGCTTAGAATAATAAAAAAAACAACTTATAATCGATATTATATCTATCTAAGAGTTATATAAGGGGCGAGAAATTAATAAGATCTAATAGATTATAGGAAAGGATAATCCTGCTAATGCTATAATAAAAGCAACCCCGAATAAAACGCTAGAACGTCTTATTAATATAAATAAGGCTACTATCTTGCTAGAAGGATTTGTAATAAGGAAGAAAATAAACTAGCAAGATATTAGATCGAATCTAGACGGAATTTAATTCGATAAAGAAAGAACTGCTAGTATATATTTATTAGAACTAGGGACGCAACTATAAAAGGCGGAATAACCTATTTCCGCATAAGCCCCTTTCTTATAACTAACTTAGCAATAGTTATAGTTATAATATACGCAAGCCCCTTTCTGCTAGACGTTTAATATTATCCCTATTATAGTATATATTACTCCTTTCCGTATAAGTATTATACCCCTTTAGATAGGAGATAGGAGTATAATAGGGGCAGTATAGAAAGGGAAGTAAATTACTCCTAAACTTAGCACGATAAGCATATAATATTATAATAAGTTTATACTAAGATCGTAGCGATAATAGTTTAAAGGAGAAAAAGGGCGGCTATATATTTGGATTATATAGAGTTTAGGATAATTATATATTGCCTCTAGTTTAACCTAGATGCTTTTAAGATTATATATATATTTTATCTTCCTCTCTAATAGAGGAAGGAAAAGAGATAGATATAAGCAGATATTAATAGATTAAGGACCCGAGCTAACTTTAGCAGAGTCCTCTCTTGTATTATACTAATATATATTAATGCCCTACCTATAGTAGTAGTAGTAGAAGGGGGGGGGGAAGAGAGTCTAGGAGGAGGGGACCTAGCCGCAACCCTAGTAGTAACGGGGACTCTAAGGCAAGGGCCTAGACGCCCTCCTAAGCAGGGTTATAGTTATAGGCATAGGGGTTAGGGCGGTTATAGTAAAAGAGCATTAAGAGGAAGGTAGAGCTATTAGTGCTTTTAGAGTAGGGTTAGTAAATAAAAAGGCAGTCCGCCCCTAGGGGGCAGTAATACCTTTTATCCTATATAGTATAAAGGCGAGGTCGAACTAATATAGGCAACGTAGTTATATAAACTATAGAGCTAGCTTGCTAGTAGAGACCTTGCGGCTAAGTAGGCGAGTAAGGTTAGCCTAGTCCCTTAGGGGGCCTAGGTCGGAGAGCAGGAGTCTCTAGGCGCTTATATAAGGGCAGTAGAGAAATAAATACTTAGTAGTCTCGTCCTTGCTAGTACTATAGGGGCAATATAGGGATAGAATATTAGGGATATAGCAAGTATAGAGAAAATAGTTTAGCCTAATCCTGCTAGACTAAAGCTATATTAGGACGCTGCTAAGGAATTTAGAAAAAGTAGTATATAAGTTAAGGGCAAGGCGTAGTTTAAATTAGGGGCGTTTATTAGTTGCCTATCTATAAGACTATATATAGTGCTTAAGGCAGCCCTCTTAGGAATCCTATTAAAGGAGCTATTTAGCCTAAAAGCGCTTATATAAGTCCTAATATAACTATAAACTAGGGTTAAGTAACCCTACCTAATACGTTATAGAGTCCCTTAGTGCCTAGAGTATAATATAGGGGGCAGGGGGTCGACTATAGCAGGGCTAGAAACGCTAGGAGACTTAGGCGTACGCAGCTCGAATGCCTGCTATAATACTATTAGCCTCGAGGAGCTAAAAGGTATAGGCAGAGCAGTAGGAGAGGTAGAGGTCGAGTAGAGGGATAAAAGCTTTAGACTTTATATAGTATAGGGGGGTAGCCCTATAGGCTCTAGTAATAACCCTAAGGCATTTAGATTAAACTTTAGATAATTCCTTATAAATAGGACTATAAGGGGGGCTAGATAGGACTATAATAGGAGCAAAGTAGGCGGAACTATAAGTAATTACTAAGCAGATAACCTTTATATAAATCTTATACGCGTAGATAAGAGAGAAACCCTATATAAATATAGTAAAGTTAGTTAGTATAAGCTGCTATTTTTAGAGCTTCTATATAAGTTAGCGTAAGTAAGCCTTCTACTTAAGCTTCTAATAAATCTAAACGCTAAGTATATAGGCCTTCTATATAAGGACTACTATAGAGCTATTAAGGGTAAGAGAGCTTATATTAGCTATATAGGCGCGTATAAAGTAAAAGAGTTCGCTTTTAAGGGGTTAAAATAATATCTTATACTTATAAGCCTAATCTTAGCAGACCTCCTATACTCGGACTAACTAGTCCTAAACCTATTATAGTATATAGCTAGTACTAATAATATTTATATTATTTACAAACCTAATAGGAATAATTCCGATTTATTATTCGAATTAGTAGTAGAGGGAAGAAATATATAAGATAAATAGGATTAGGGATATTAGGGACCCTTAAGGGACGCCCCTCTTAATATCGAAGGGTTTAGATAGGCAGCTATTAACTTTAAGCCTAGAACTACGGCTAGTAAGATAGCTATAAATAAGCATAATAAGCTAGGGGGGGAAGCTAAGGAGGTTAAGAGTAGTAATAAGCTTGCTATATAAAATATAGTTAAAGGCGCTAGTTATATCGAGTATAAGGAGCAATATAGAGCCCTGCTAGGCCTAGGCCGCGCGTACTATTTTAGTAAGCATAAATAGTATACTATTAGTAGAATAGCAAAGTTTATTGCCTATCTGCCTAAAGGGGAGAACTATAGTAGCCTTAGTAGCGTAAGATAGTTTTTATGCTAAAATAGTCTCTAGTACTTTCCTAACTATATTAAGTAGCGAGATTAGTCTATAACCCCTAGGGATTTATAGGACTTTTAGGCTCTTGCCTGCCTTCTAAAGCACTATAATATTCGACTCCTTATATTAAGTAGGGAAATAGCTATATATAATATACCTATAGAGGACTAAGGTAAGGAAGGAGACTAATAATAGGCCGCACCTTTTAAGGAAGCTAACTAGGATCCTATTAGGACTAGCTAATTTCTAGGAGGCAATACTAAAAAAGGCAAAGTATACTTTGGATTCGCTAACCTTAGGGGTAATACTAATAGCTAGGAAGGGGTTTTTAAGGGAAAAGGGGGGAGTATTTGCTAGACTTAGGGGAAAGAACTTATTAGCAAATAGCTTAGTCTTTTTCTTATAAAATAACTATAGGCCGCTAGAAGTATTACGCTATAAGGCAAGTATATAAGTTAGTTCTAGAGGGGTCTAGCTTTATAAGCGCGCTTACTTAGTTATAGACTATAGGGTCTAGGGGTTACTAGATACGCTATTAAGAAAGTCTTACTAGTTATTATATTTCGCCTTATAAATAGCAGCCTTTTAAATAATAGTTTTATCTCTTAAAGCCTGCTATTAAGATAGGCTAGGGTTTGCTTACTATACCTGCCTAGCTTGCTTCGTATTGCGTACTGCTTTGCTAACCTCCTATATCTACTAAGGGCATAACCTTAGGCCGAGTCGCTAGGAGAGAGACGGGATAGTAATAGTTGCTATAGTATAAAGTTCCTAGTATAGCTAGTCTAGAGTAGCGTTTATCTAATCTAGGGAACCTATAAGCGCCTGGGAGGTTAGGAGCCTATTGCGTGCTTTAGCGGGAGCGCTAGACACTCTTACACACACATATAAGGCACCCGGCCGGAGGGCCTACGAGGGTTACGTGACGCCGGGCCGGCTACGGCCGGCCCGAGGCCGCCGTACGTTACAGAGGCTGTACGTTACAGCGGCTGTACGTTACAATAATAGGTAGGAACGTTACAGAGGTAGGAACGGCACAATAACGTAGGAGGCGGCTACGCCGTACAGCGGCTACGGCCGTACGGGCCGTACGGGCCGTACGAGGGAAGGAACGTAGGGTAGGTCAGGGAGCCTAGGAAGGGAGGTCAGCCGAGGCAGCCGAATTTTCTGTATATAAGGGTCCTATTCTACCCTCTTTAGAACAAGACAAGCAAGGCGTGCCTTCTTTAGCAATATAATTAGCCTCCGTATAAGCATTCTGCCTAGCCTAGGTACGGGTACCTACGGCTACGGCTTCTGAACCTTTCTGAATTTTTTCCTGAATTTTACTAAATTTTTCTGAATTTTTCTTCCTTTCTTCTTTCTTCTTTTTCTTCTTCTTTTTCCTTCCTCTAGGCCGCTAGCCCGGTAGCACCTAGAGTGTCGTTTTCCTCCGCTAAAACTGGTGACCGAGACAGGGGGGCTTTCCGGGGTCCGTTACGATGCTTCGTTACAGCTTTGCTCTTCGTAGCCGGCTATAGCGGCAGCAGCGGCAGCAGACCCAGAAGGACCATTTGATCACAGGCTGCCAAGAGGGGGGGAGGACGAGGGGCCCGCGCCAGCAGACCTCGCGGCCTTCTTCTTTTTCTTCTTCCTTCCTACAGCAGGGGAGTCAACGGCCAATTCCACGCTCTTTTTTTTCGACCTCTGCAGATACGGCTACGGCTACGGCTACGGCAAACGCCCTCGTTGCTACGGTCCCTCTACTGCTTCTTCTTTCCCTCTCGAACGCTCTTTTCCACCCGATTTTTTCGGCTGCTTTTTTCGTCCTCTGGTCTTCCGTCCTTTTCTTCCCTCCCTCTTCTTCCTACGGCCGGCCCTACGGCCTACAGCGACGACAGGAACAGGGTCAGGATCAGGGTCAGGATCAGGATCAGGATCAGGATCAGGAACGAGATCGACAGCAGAATACGGGTACGAGCCGAGAGCAGCAGTCACAGCAGCAGTCACGACAGCCGTTACAACAACAGGAACAATAGCAGCATACGAACGTACCTACGGCCGTACCGTACCTACGCCCCCTACAGTCGTTACCTTCGTCCTCGTATTCGTCGTTTTCTTCTTCTTCTCTTCCGGGTCTTTCCCCCCCCCCTTCCCTGCAGAGTCTTTCGTCGT